>JACWBX010003697.1:1374-12238 GCA_014622435.1 Polypedilum pembai
TTATCAAAGACAAGATTTGATTCGTGATTTCAAGATTTTAAGGAAAAAATCGAAAAATTTTTAAATGGGGCAAAAAAAATTTTTTTGCCCTTTTTTGTATGAAAATGAGGCAAAAATTTTGCCCTTTTGCCCTTTTTGTCCCAATGTCCATCCCCTCGCTTTATCACTTGAAATTACAAAATAGTAATTAAATAAAAGAGAATACCAGAATTTAGCTTGCAATTAATTTTTTTTAATTTATTGATTTGATCTACATGATCCACAATTAAAATCTATAATGTTCCTTCGATTATAAGAATCCTTTAGATTGGATTTTCAAATCAAAAATGTAAGTTTATAAAGCAATATTTTCCAAATAAAAAAGAAGTATAATTTGTGGATTTCACAATTCAGCTTTTTAATAATGTAAATTAAAAGATTTATAAGCTTACAATTTCAATTCAAAAATCTTTTCTATTCATTTAAAATTGAAAAGTCCGTTATTTAAAAAAATATGACAAAATAATTAATCTCAAACATAAATGATGAGCTCAAAAAAAGAAAGAAAATTTTCATTTGTATACATAAAAAATTGTTTTTGAACTTTATAAAATGCCGTCATGTATTTCAATTCCTTCTTTTTTTGTATGTAGACATCAACTCAGAAGAGAAAAAGAGAGAGAAATAAAATACGAAACAAGAATGAACTTTATTTCTTTGCTTTCGACTAAAAAGTATTTTTCAAAGTCTGTGAGAGTGAAATGAAAAAGTAGAAAAAGAGAAAACTTTTTTATATCAACAATTTTTCTGAATGGCAAATAAAATAAGTAACTAAAAAAGGAGGAAGATGATGAGAGAAAAAGACTGAAGATATATTTGTTTCTCGTTACATCAATTCAGTCGGAATGTTTTTTAGTTGAGTAACTGAATGCGAGAAAAATTCTCTTTTCGTAATTATTCACTCAGAAAAAAAGTAGCGAACAACTTTTTTTCCTTCCTTCTGCTACCTTTTTCTACCTTCTGACGCTGTCTCTTCGACTTTTTTTTGGCATGCGACGTTCACTTTGCCTACTGTCTCTCATGAGAGACAAAATATTTTTGTAATTTGTTTGATTTTGTTTGCTGATAAACATTTTTTTTTGCGTCAGTTCACTTATACACGTGTATCCTTTTATTTTATTTTTTATGTTCACAGAGGTCGACCAGAACATTTGCGTGATGAGAAAAAGTCTGAAGAACATGATTCATCAGATGAGGAATCAGAAGAGGCGAGTGTTATTGTACAACTGACGAATCGAGTGCAAGATGGAACACGATGTCGACCAGGAAGCCTTGACATGTGCATACAAGGCAAATGCCAGGTAAAAATCTCATTCGCAAAATTTATTTCTTCTTCATAAAAACATGAATGACCTCCATTAATAACCGTTATCTTATCGCATACAATATTCTTCCCATAACAACAAATGACAACAACAAGTCGCTACTTCTACTTCTCTCAAGGGCGCCCCTTTGTTGCTCCTTACATAACATAAGATGTGATCTTTCACATCATTTTTCATTCCACTGTGATTGTGTCATCCAATTTATATCAATTTTTCTCAATTCACATAATGTTAAAAATTTTTATTCCTACTTGACAACAACAAGTTTTTCAGAATTCTTATTTATTTTTCTTTTTAATTGATTAAGTGTCACGATATTTTGACATCTTACACACAATCAACACGCACTGAATAAATTGAGAGAAATTCAATGGTTGTGAATTCTATGAATTATTTTTGATTTTGTCTTAAATTATTTTGGCTAAAATTATTTGACTTTTCATGATAAAAATTCTTCTCAATTTCTTCTCAAATTGTTTGAGTGCAACACTTTCTTTTCTAGAACTTCTTCAAAAACTGATCCCGTCAATAGCTATTTAGGACATTAAACTGCCGTCTTCTCTCGTTTAAAGGAGCCGTCCTTATATTCGAACAAGCAAAAAAAAATTTCAAAAATTTGCTAAAAATTTCGAAAATATTTACAAATACTCAGAGCCCGAAATCGTCGGATGAGTAAACAAACTCATGAGTAAATTTGCTAAGGAACAAAATTTACTTACTCATTGAGTAAAGTATGCGACGATTTTGGGCTCTGCAAATATTGGCTCTTATATTCGAATATAAAAGCCGGATCTCATAATTGAGGGAAAACGGTAGTAACTATCAACAAGTAAATATGGTGTATATCAAGTAAATATAATTTAACGTAGCAAGAGCTTTTGTTTGTCATGATAATTTTTAGAAAAAAAATAAAAACACTGCCATCTCTTCTTAAGAAGAGCTCTGATGACTTCATAAGACAAGAATTGTCTTGAAATTCGCCGAGAAGACGCAAGCAAAAGAAGAACCGCAGTTACCTGGCAATCGTTTGTTCATAATGATGATCAACAGGGCAAAAGAGACGGATCTTGCACAGAATCAATTCAGATTCAAAAGTTTTGTTAGTGCCCTACGCTTCACAGTCGAGCAATAGAAAATGATTATCATTTCTTGCTGAACTCAAAAATCAAATAAAATTTCAATGAGTTTTTGTCAATTTCTGAAAAAAGAAAAATATATTGTGCTGCGGACAAATTATTTTTGGTTCAGGTGTGTCTTTGAAATAAATTTTGACTCTTAAATATGTCGCGAATCAAATAAGGTTGACCACTACTGCTCTAAATCTTCGAATGAATTTTTACCCTAAAGCCACAACTCCAGTTCATATTAATTGATAAATTTCATCAATAAAATCAAATTTTACTCAAGCTTAAAGCAGAAAAGTAAATAGAAGTTCTCAAACCTTGATATAGACATAAATTCAAAAGCGACAGTTAACAAAGCGCAAGTTAGGCTAATAAATGTTGTACGCAACAATCTAGATAGAAATCTATTTCAACTGTATGACAAAGTGCCATTAAGTGAATGTGAAGAATAAAGCAAAATGTGAGAGAAAGAAGAAAAAAAAATTCATTCCACTAAATGATTCAGACACTACCGCCTTAACGTAAATGGAGTGAGAAATCGTGTGTGTTTGTGTGTGATGATGTCGAAAGAGGAAAAAGGAACGACGCTAAAAGTGAAATAAAAAAGGGATTTTTATAGACGTTTTGGGTTGCTCATAAGCTCAATCTCTTGTATAGTTATAATCTGAGCACACACATGCACACACGACACAACATAGCTAGTGATTGTACTTTATGTGCTTGTTTGCTATTTATCAAGCTGAAGGCTTTTTTTCGGGTGAGATTAAATTGTTATTTTTTTCTTCTGGTAGAGATGAAAAATTTTCATGTTGAATATCCGAGAGAGAGAGAGAGTGGAAGAGTTTATGATTTGATAGGTTAAGTGCTGTTATCATTTAGGGAAATCATCAACTTCGCATAGGAAAAATAATTTAAAAAACTTTTTTAATACTTTTGAAATCAAAACTTTCTAAGAGAATTTTGAATTTTAACATGAAGTAGACTCTTAAATGATTCAAATGAAATGTGGTTCATTTCAATTTTTTTAAATTGCAATTTTGAAGAAGTCTTAAAAATTTTTATTTTATGGATAAAAGTTAACTTGAAGTCAAGTCATTTAAATCTAAAATCATGTTTAAATTAAGTCTAAAGTCAAGCTAAAATCTATTAAACATGTTTCAAGTTCAAGTAATTTTAATTCAAGCCGAATTCAAAACAAATTAAATTGAAGTCAAGTAAATTAAATTTCAAATCAAGCTCAAATCAAGCTTTTTATATCATTTTAAATTTTTTTAAAGTTTTCAAACTGAATTTTTCAACTAAATGTTTATAGAAAATTTTCATGGAAAAGATCTTGGTAGTTTCAATCGAACGTAGAAAATTGCAAAAAAAAAGTCTGCAACATGCAACTATAAATTTTCGAAATTATTCAGACTTGAAAAAGTTTGTTAACAAAAAACTTAAATAACATCATTTAGTTAATTGTTAATGTTCCTCGATATAAGAGAGGTTATTATACAACTGGGCTTCATTTTCCATCATTTCAGCTTAAAATTTGAATTATATTGTTTTTATTTCAAAAATCATTTTCGAAAGTTTCCAAAAATTTTTTCGAAAAGGGTTGTGAATAAATTGTTTGAAATTTTTATCAATGGTCAAAATTTTGAGTGAAATCAAGGGGAATGCACTAGTAGGAAAAAGTAGTTTTTATTAGAAAACACCAGAAAAAACCGGCTGCATTCCCCTTGAGTAAAACTACCAGGAAAAAGAACTTTAAAAGTGAAATAAATGTCGGAATAAATGAAATATTTTTAAAATCTCTCAGTAGATTCAATGCATTATATTTCCACATAGTGCTTTTTCAAAAGAATAAAAAAGCATCGCACTTGAGTTGTTCACAAGCAACAATGAGATGAAGAAAAATCATAAAACAAATCTGCCTGTCGGTTGAAGTGCCTCTACATCCATACATCCTCTTTTCATATTTTTTTATTATCCGATATATATCTGAATAGCAGCACTTACCTTATCTATACACTCTCTCTCGTTTCAAACAAAAACATTTATTCATACAAAACAGAATCAGTAGCATCAGCATGAGAAATAATAAAAAAAAAAGAAAATAATGGAAGCGTCAAATGAATAAGTAAAGTGAAAGAGGGACAGAATTTATGCCTCTTTATGTACATGTGTCACAATCTCTTCATTCATTCACTCATTGGCATTCTTAAGCGTATGTATATGTGTCTGTATGAGGAGGTCATTCAATAAAACTGAAGAGTTTTCTTTCGCTAACAGTGAAGTGAATTCTTTTCATAAAATAATTTTTTTCACTCTTTCGTATCATCAATGACAGAGAGTCGGATGTGATTTAAAAATTGGCTCCACAAAGAAGATAGACTCGTGTGGTGTATGCGGTGGTGATGGTTCAACATGTTCTGAGCCACTTTATCATTGGGAAATTGCACCAATGTCATTATGTTCTGTGACATGTGGTGGAGGTAAGAAAGAAAATTTTTATTAGTTCTGAAACAATTTTTAACTTTTTTAAATTTTATTAAGGCTACAAAATGTCATTGCCAATGTGTAAAAATCGTCTTACAAATGCTGGTGTTGAAGAATCTTTATGTAATCATGCATCACGTCCTGAACCAACTGTTGTTCAATGCAACACTCATGCTTGTCCACCTAAGTAAGTTTTTCTTTTCACTTATTTTAATTAGATTGAAAATTGAATAATTTTGAAAGCAAAAGAAATCAAAAGGAAAGAAATTTTTCAAAATTTCCAAATTTTAAACTTTCCAATTATCTTCCAAAAAGTTTTCTAACTTGTCTTAAAAAGTTCAATAAAAATAATTTACTGCTTTTGACGAGAAAGCTTTCTTTGTTTACGGTTTACGGCCTACGTAGATATTGCCTTCGAAGGCAATAACTTATGTGTAGGTACTGCCTTCGTAGGTGAAATTTTTTTGCTCATGGCCTACAATTTTTGCCTACGTAGTTAAAAACTACACGAAGTTGCCAATTGTTTACGAAAATTTGATTGTTTTGCTTATGGCTTTGTGCAGTTTTTGACTATATAGGCAAAAGTCGTAGGCCATGGGCAAAAAATTTTCGCCTTATAACGCAGCATCTACAACTTCAAAGACAAAATTGTAGGTATAGGCGCTTATGTATAACAACTCTGCCTAGAAGCTCTTTAATTTTAATTTGATTTCAATTACAGAATCAAAAACAACCATTTAATGCCTTCAATAATTAAATATAAATTTGTTTATTTCAATTAATGCTCAATTTTTTCCAAAGCGAAGCAATTGTAAAAAACGTAACAAAATGTTCACAATTGTTTCGTTTAGATTTTTTCAGTTTTTACAGTTAGGTTTCAATCCGCCAATCCGCGGACTTTAGCAAAAGTTTTCTAAGTGAAATTAGCCGTTTAAGAAAAATCATATATGAACAGTGAACTGAAACTTGACTGTGTTCTTCCGTAATAATTTCAATTTTTGTTTTTTGAAACTTCAATTAAATTTTATTTCATTTCAATAAATTTTTACAATTCGTAACAGATGGATATCAGACGAATGGGGACCATGTAATAAAACATGTGGTGGTGGTATTAAAGAACGCATTGTAGTGTGTGCGGAAGAGAGTAATGGAGCAAGACATCGAGTACCAGATGAAGCATGTCGCGGTATTAGACCAAGAACTCAAGAAAGCTGCAACACACATGACTGTCCCAAATGGGTGACTTCTGACTGGTCAGGCGTAAGTTCAAATCAAATTTTATATATATATAAAAGGTCATAGCAACATTGAAGCAAATTAAATTACAATAAATTACAAACAAAAGCAATTTTTCAAGCTCTTGATGTTGTCATGAATGATTTTGGTCGTATCCAAAAGTTACAAATGAAAATTGAGAAGGCGGTAGCAAAAAAAATCTTGAATGAAAAAAATCTTAATGCAAAATTGAGGGCCATAGCATAGCAACAGCTGCTATTAATGACTTTCTTATTTACAATCCAAAAAATATGATGAGAATGTTCTTAAGTCTGAGAGCTTTAAAAAAAAATTCTTCTGTGCCAAATTTATAAATTGAATTGCACAGTTGAGACTTGAGGGCAGAAATCAAATTGACATGGCGACGGTGAGAAATTTATTGAATAATATTTAAAATCCCAAGCAACCCTTGCCATCTTTTATCCTCCCTCTTCTTCTATCATATTTTTTCATAAATGCTAAAAACCCAACTGCCACAATATTGAGTGAGTTTAACCCACTTTCATCAATTGTTGAAAGACTTCAAACTCTTATTTTTGTGTATGTGTATGTAGATGCTTCTCAACTCTTTTTTTTTGAAAAAAATTACCCGAATCACTTCTCTTTTTCATTTTTCTCGTGGGAGTTTGAAGCACACAAGAGTTGTTGAAGAAAAAAAATAGAATAAACAAAAATCATAACCAAACGACAACGATAGACAGAAAGAAAAGAAGAAAGAAAAAAGCACGGTTTATAGAAGGAAAATTAGAAAATTTAACCGTCAGTGATGTAATTAAAACGCATTTTATTATTTAATTATAAAATTTAATTAAGTCTTAATTAGTCTTGAATTTTCGGTGTTGAATTTGTGTTGAATTCTTTCTTAACTATTTAAAGTTTATTGAATACTTTTGTACTTTATTACACGACTTGACGGTTAGAAGAATTAAGATTAAACAATTAAATGTATAGATCTGCTCGAAGACTAAAATCCTGGGGGGCCAAACAGACCGTTTTGGTACTTAATTTGAATTGGCGCGCATTTTTTGGTACTTATTTCAAATTAAGAAATACCGTTAAAAACACGCAAATCATGCAAAAAAATTCAAAATCTTTTATTTATTGAAATTATTTGTCTTCATTTAGATAAATATTGATTGAATGAATGTTTTTTATTTCATTTTGAACACTAATTTATTGATATTTATTTCTATTTATGTCTAAATGTGGGAATAAAAACGCTTTTTTCGTAACGGATACATGAATTTTTAAAATTTTCGAAGATTTTCATCAATTTTTCAGAGGAAAATGCAAAAATTTCAATTCAAATTTCAAAAAATTTAACGGAAAAAAATCCTGTTTGGCCCCCCAGGACTAAAATAAACTAAACAACTAACTTTTTAAAGTATAACAACTGAAAAGCGCAACTCAACGTAATACAATTCAAATACTAAATGACAATTATTATTGATATCCAACAATTTGCAAATCTTTAAAGAATCTTGAGAAAATTTGATAAAGTGTGAGAATTCTTTATAGAACTTTAATTGGGCATATTTAAATTTTCTAGAAGAAACAATTAATAATTTCTGTTTTATATAGCTTCTATCAAGTGCAACAAAAGGATTCAAAAGTATTTAGTTGTTCTAAATTTTACTTCTAACGGTTTTTAAAATTCAAACTTGAACTTGAATTTGATCTTTAATTTAAGATCATGAAGAATTTCTCTCAATTTTTTGACAAATCTCATGAAACATTATTTAAAGAAAATTTTTTATTTAAAGAAACATTGTTAAAGAAAATTTGTTTCTGCCACGCTTTCTTTGAACATCAACTTCAAACAGACAAAATGAAAAATCAATAGAGACAAAAAAATTGCTAAAAACACACAAAGAGTTCTTGATAAATTAGCTTATTTGTGTGTAAAGAGAAAATTCTCGTATTTTTATTTGCTCCAATGCTCGCTTTGAAAGGAGTCCTCAATTTGTTTTTAATTTTTCTCTCTCTCTCTCTTTCATCAAGTGCTCTTCATCCTGTGGAACTGGCATGCAAATTAGATCCGTTGAGTGCGTCGATTTGAACGGCATGCACAATACACAATGTGATCCAGCCACTCGTCCAAATTCAATGCAGAGCTGTTCTGTCGGTATTCCATGTATTGATGATATAATGATTGCGGCCTCAACAACAGAATTTTATCAAGAGGCGCCATCGAGTGACCGTTCAAATACAAACGATGACGATGTGAGGGACAGCATTGATAAAAATTTTGATGACTTGACAGTTGAAGATGAGGACGAAAGTGAGGAACGCGACATCGAAACAAATCGTCAAAGGCTTTCGCCATTGAATAATGGTGATGATGAAACCGAAGAGGATGAAGAGGATGATAAAGAAAGAATGCAGGCCGATGATCCAACTGAACGAAATTCACAACAACCATTTGGGTATCAATATCGCATGCCACGAGCAGAACGACTCATTGACCCACATAAGCCGAATGAACCAACGTAAGTGTCATCATCAAATTTTCTTTTTTTTATATTCATAAATTTATTTCCATACATTCAAAAAATCATGTCAATCAAAAAAACCGCTGTTTCATATTGATAAAGTAGATTTTTCATTTCCATATTTATGAAAATTTTAGCAGCAAGCTTTTGACCTTCGCTTTTTATTATCTACGTATGTTTATCTAATAGAATGATTCTAAAAGTATGTTGAACTTTTTTTAGATCAAAAAGATGTAAATTAAAAAGTCGTATTTCTTTTTAAAAGGTTTTTCCTAAAAATAATTTATTAATTTTTATTTAACGATTTTTAAATATTTAAATTTTCAACTTGAACTTGATATTGACATTTTTTAAATTGATCTTGATCTTAAATTGTTTTATAATTGTGTAAAGCTAACTCACTTATCAGCAACATATATTTCTTGCTGAATTGTCAGTGAAAGATTTGTATGTTTTTTCTGTTGATTTTTTAACCGAAGTGTGGGCTGCCAAAAAGTAAACAAGTTTCTCACACATTTATTTTATTCGAACTTGATCTTAAAAGTTTTTAAATTTTGAATTTGACAAATAGAAAGGAAAAATAACTTCCGTAAAAAGAAAACTTCGCAAAAAATGGAAGTTCTTTTGACTTAAGAAATAGTCAATTTCATTCATATTCTGCTTAAACTTAGAATTATTTGATTTTAATTTATTACTTAAATGCGATTATCTGAAACAATGTTATAAAACTCTTTTTAAAATTTGAAGCCTTTCAAATGAAAACTTGCAAGTGTTATTACCTTTCATTTTTCTCACACTAGAATTTTTCTATCTAAAACTTTAAATAGTTGAAGCCTCACCATAGTGATAAATAAGCGTCAACGTCTTTATGTGTCTGTTGGGAAACCTTTTAAAGTAAATTTCCTCAACAATGACTGAACACATTTTCTGAGGTTGCTTCACACATTCGCTTAATTGTGTGAAGAATTTAAATCTCGAAATTCAGAGAAAATTTAATTTTCAAATCCCTTTTTACGCCAAAAAGCATGGAATTTTCTTTTCTACATACCGTGAGTTTATGTTTGTTCATTTCTCAATATTTTCTTAATGTTCTTCGTCTATGTATGCATGACATCGATTTTTCTTTTTTACTTTTTGCTCAGAAAAAGGTTGATTTTTTTGTTATTTGCTTCCTATGTTAAAGAGAGAGAAAGAAAATATTCCAACTTTGAATAGATTCAGTGCAAAGTCTCACGTGCATATAAATACAACATTGTACTCTATATGTGCAAATTCTCGGAATAAAAACTCATTTTTCTTTGTCACAGAAAAAAATATTAAAATATATTATCGTGTGGGATTATGTGAGTTGAATAATCGATAAGTGACCGAAATATAGGTCGATTTTTCTCTAAAATAATCTTAAGAAAATATTCAATAATATTTTTATGATTTTTCTATTTAGTTTGAATTATCTTTGAAAATATGTTTTTTATGATTGAAATTTGCTAAGAAAAGGAATTATTTTTCAAATTTAAAATCAAAAGACATCTTTATAAAAATAACAACTAACTTAAATTTAGAGAAATTTTTGTTTCAAAATACAAAATTTTACTGTTTTATTGACTTTATTTTTAAGGTAAATTTTCTTTCATGAAAACTTTTTAAATATTTAATTTACAAATCAGTTAAAATACAAAGTTAAACTACTTCAAATCCATAAAAAATTTAAATTTTAACCCTGGTAATCTCCAGATGGGAAAAAATAACCATCAAATTAGGTATTCGAGATTCTACGTGGTACGCAGTTCCTAATTACTATTCATCACTTAAAATGATTAGAAAGTAGTATAAGGAAAGAAATTTTTAATTTATGTTTTCGAAAAAGGTTGTGAAATATGAAAATTTTCAAAAATTCTTTCGAAATTCCAACTGTCACTTTTTCCTGTTTAGATTACCAGGATTTTAACAACGAAGAAAAGTATACAAATCTTTAATGATTGGCAAAAGTTTTACATGAAGCTTTTAATTTGCTTATTTCTGTACATAACTGAACAGATATGCTCAAATCTTTATAATTCTGCACATGTTAGTATTTAAATTGTTAAAATTGGCAAACCCTGGTTTCCTAGTATCAAACAAAATA
>JACWBX010003697.1:12258-34895 GCA_014622435.1 Polypedilum pembai
AAAATTTTCAAAAATTCTTTCGAAATTCCAACTGTCACTTTTTCCTGTTTAGATTACCAGGATTTTAACAACGAAGAAAAGTAAGAATGATGTTCACTGTGGAGAATGGCGTAAAAAAATAAACTTTTGCTAATAAAAGCGAAGAAAAGCGAAAACTTTCGTCACAGTGACTATAACATTTAATAAAGACGTTCAATCTGAATATAATTGCACTTTCTGATTGAAACAGTCTTTTTCTTCTTTTATCTGCATTTTTCAGCTTAAAGCTCCTTCTATACAAATCTTTACTGATTGGCAAAAGTTTTACATGAAGCTTTTAATTTGCTTATTTCTGTACATAACTGAACAGATATGCTCAAATCTTTATAATTCTGCACATGTTAGTATTTAAATTGTTAAAATTGGCAAACCCTGGTTTCCTAGTATCAAACAAAATAGAAAAATAACTTTGAGCTATTAAATTAATTGAAATATCCGTAACATGAAAGCAAAACATTATTTATAAACAATTATCAAAACAAAGTGTCATATTTACCCTCAATTTATTTTCTTTTTTTATCGCTTAAAACTTTTACCTCTTTTATCCTTGAACTGTTATGAAAAAAGAAAAAACTTTGAAGCTTTTTCCTTGACTCATTCACTCACATGAAAATAAAATAAAGTAAAAAAACATTTCCGTCTTTCTGCATTGATTATGTAGAAGTAGATATGCCACAATAAATATAAAGAGACTCGAAGAAATGCGAGTAGCAGAAAAAAGGAAGAAAAATTGAAATTTATTGTGATTGCAGTAATGGTTGTTTCCTCTTTTTTTTTTTTTTTTGAAGAACTTTTTTCTTCCTCTGTCATGTTCTCATGTCTGTTTTCGCTGTATTTATTTGAGTAAATAAATAAGAAAAGACAGAAAATCGACGCTTCTGTCTTCAAGAATTTGAAGAATGTGTCGATATCGGCTGCACATATAGAAAGAAAAAGAGAGGAAGAAAATTTCATTGATCGTATACGCGGATAACTGAAAAGAAGTCGTGGGGCGTGCGAGGAAAAGTTCATGATAGAAAGAAGAAAAAAAAAATCGTTTCAATCGCTCAATTGTAAAAGATGCCTATGACTTTCCGCTCCCTCATGCATTGTTTATTTTGTTGTTCCTGACAACCATTCATCATAATATAAATAGAAGAAGAATGCATGAACATGTATATGGAAAGAAAGTTTTCGATTTTTTTTTGAATATAAAAAAAGTTTGTGTGTGCTTGCTTTATCAGACTACACACAACAACGATGAAGAGAATTCTTCAATTGAGTAGAATAGAGAAAAAAAGAGAAATTTGAATATTTATTGATATTCTCTTTTTCCTTTCTTTCTATATTGATTTGAAACAAAATAAATTTCTTCAAGGATTAGAAACTAATAATTCAATAAGAAAAATATTCACATACAACTTCATTTAATTACTAAACTAATGGTCAAGCAGTATATTGATTATCGATAAAATTTTCTTCGTATACGGTTTCACAGCTATTATGACAAATTATATGAAATTCTACTTGAATAAGCTTACAATGTGTTGAAAAATATCTCGATTATTGTCTGACAACTATTATGACCAATTACTTATTCTAATACATAATTAACGTATACCATTGTTGATTAAGAATAATTTTGCACATTATTTTGTTTTATTTAAAAAAATTCGATCAAAATTCAAACTAATTAACAGAATATTTCATACTGTTCAAAAATTGGACAAAATTTGACTCGTTTACTTGAATTTCGACTAGATTTTGATAAATCCTATGGATTTATTACATCGATAAGAATTTTTCAATCCAAAAAAAGCTCTAAAAGCTCTATCAACTTCTCAGATGTAAAATTTAAATGTTTTTACATCAACAAAAGTTTCTAAACCTGATAAAATATTTCCTTCTTATATTAAACTAAATTTCAAATTTTTCTCGCTTTCTTTTTTATCTCACAAATTTCCAATTCAAAGAATCACGACCGCAATTGCAAAAAAACCTAAAATGAGAGAGGAAAATTTTTCACACACGCATGTTGTATACAGCAGCAGCAGAGAGGATGGTGACAGAGAGAAAGAATTTATCATGATTGTCGATTGTCGCATAAAAATATTTTTTTTTATTTTACTCAATATATGTCGGCGACTGCATATATCATTTTTTTTTCACACATACCACCAGCAGCACCACCCGCATAAGCACAAACATATATCTTTTCTCATCTATCTATCTAGCTACTCAGTCATATAAGTTTTTTTTTTATGATATTTATGCATGACGTGTGCGAGCGAAAAAAAATATTGGAAAAATATAACGCCGAGTCGACATTACAATTGCATTGATTCAGCAGTTATAGACAATGAGTACACACATTCATAATGCCATAGAGAAGAGCTTTTTTTATTTTTATATATGACTGCTTGTCCTCTCCAATTTATCTCATTCGTCAGCAAAATGAACTGAAGCAAAAAAAAGTAAAATCCCACGGTTTGTATAAACATTGGATATAAATTTAATACACAAAATCTAGGGCGGCAAAAGTATTGTGAATAATAGTTAACTGTTAAAAAATTCAAATATTCTCGCATTCAGTTTCACAACTATTATGTCAATTTTCTTACTATATGCTCAAGTAGCATAGCTATATCAATAAAAATTTTTTTCGTATTTGATTTCATAACTATTATGACAAATTTCCCATGTAACTTATTACTATCATTTTGAAAATTATTCTTTCATTTGATCCACACTTATACTTAACTAGTGTTATCAAAGTTAATAAAAGATTTAACATTTGCTTTCATAACTATCTTGACAAGTTTCATATCATCCTTCTTCTCATCAATTATCATATAAAAGAATCAATATCCTCGCACTTAGTTTCACAACTATTATGTCAATTTTCTTACTATATGCTTAATTAGTATTAATAAATATTCTCTCGATCACAATTTCATAACTATTATGACAAATATTTCTTGTAATTAACTACTAGTATTATAAGAAAAATATTTTCGTATTCAGTTTCATAACTATTATGACTAATTTCTAAATCAACAATTATCCATAAATTTTCAGTGTTGAACCCTAGATAGAAAATATCAAATATTAAAAATTTAAAACTCAAATCCATAGAGCATGATGTTTGACTATCTTTTTTATTCGCGCAATTTTTGGGCAATTCAATATCAATATATTTTAGCTTCGTTCGCTGTAATAACTTTGAAAAGTTGAAAAAACTTTTTTGCACACACCAGAGAGAGAGAGAGAGAAAGAAAGAGAATAATTGAATTTTTATTATTATTTTTGCGCTTGCTATTGACTAATAAAAGAACAACAATAGAATTTTTTGGATTTTCATGCGCGCTGCTTGTCGAACAAATAAAAATACATTTATATTTCATTTATCTCACATGCTGCTTGCTACAACTTTTTCTTCCTTTCCTTTCATTTATGAATGAATCATATGAAAGTGAGAGAGATTTTATATATTGAATCAAATATCATTGCACATACACATACAGAGTGAATTGAGATGAATGCTGGAAATGAATTGATTGAGTTATGATTTAATTTAATCCTCTGACACATACACATGTAACTTTGAGCTTCTGCTGATGCTCTTTTATTATTCATTTCGTTAACGATAGTTTATTGGCTATCAAAAATGGATGAATATGAACTTTATTTAAGCTAGTGGAAAATCTTTAATCAAAAATTATCTTACAATCAATTGCAGATTTCTTTTACAATTTCACTTAATTTTGTGAATCATAAAAGATCTTTAATTTGTTATAACTTTAGATAATGCGCATTGAAGTTTTAAAAACTCGAAAAATACGTTAATTTTTTTTTAGAAAAATATAGCGTGAATGACGAAGGGGGAAACAGATCTAACAAAAAATGCAAAAAGAAACGAAAGAAAACGAAAAGAAGTAAAAGTCAAATAATGGAAAAGAAGATTTTATAAAACTTGCAATTTCTCCTTTATTTCATAAAGAAAACGTTTCATTTGTCTAAAAATGCTGTTTTCCCCTGGGCTCAATCAATTAAAAAAACGACCGTTAGTTTGTGTTCAGAAAGTTTTTAATCTTTTGAACGCTTTCAAAAATAAAATTGAAAAATTTTCAAAAACTCAAAGAGTAAGAATTTTAGTGTAACCCCCCCTTGCAAAAACTGTGATTACAATCGTTTAAGAAAAGACAGTTTATAGCTTTACTTAGCTAGTTGCAAATGAATAAAGTGAATTCATTGAAAATTTGTAAAGAAGAAATTTCATCACAACCAATTTAACGTTTTTTTCAAATTAGAGAAATAACCGCTTCATTAGGCTTTTCAGGATATAAAAATTTTGCCAAGTCGAAATAACTGGTGTTTTTTGCCTCATTTGACCATACAAATAGCCACAATCAACACATTTGACCACATTTTGTATAAGTTACTTTACCTTGAATTTTATTTCTATTTCGACAAAATAAAAAGAAATCATTAAGAAAATTTCAAGAATTTTCTTTTATATAAAATTTTTTAGATAATTCAAAGAATTGTTGTGATCTCAAATTATTTTCTTGTAAAAGTTCAAAATATTTTTCTCTTAAAATACTTCTGATTTCCTATGAATGTCTTTTTCTTCAGCTTCAGATGATTTTTTATAGTTCTCAAAATAAACTTGACACAATGTTAAAAATGAAAATTTCACGACAACATAACTTTCATGTCACTTTAAATTTTTTATTCTAATTCAATAATTTCATTTCTTCATTTTCTATGTAGTTTCGTACCAGGTGATTGGGGTCCTTGCTCGGTGACGTGCGGTGATGGCCTTCGTAGACGACGCTACGAGTGCAAAATTTTCCTCGAGTTTTCCAAAGTCATTGCAACAATTGATGACAGCAAGTGTCATGGTGTTCGACCAGCTGACGATTATGAACGATGTTTTGCGCCAGAACCTTGTTCACTCGGTTATGGTGCAAGTGTTTATGATGACAATTATAGATCTCGCGATAGAGTCAATAATGATCAAATCAAAGTGCAAGCAGCAGTTCCAGGCAAATCTTATTCATGGCGTGATGAAGGTTATACAGCATGTAGTGCAAGTTGCTTAGGTGG
The DNA here is from genome assembly GCA_014622435.1 of Polypedilum pembai. Taxonomy (NCBI): domain Eukaryota; kingdom Metazoa; phylum Arthropoda; class Insecta; order Diptera; family Chironomidae; genus Polypedilum; species Polypedilum pembai. Next base: position 17,386 of record JACWBX010003697.1, read on the forward strand.
TGTCGAAGAGTTGATTATTAATTGTGTCCGTGATGATACTGGAAAAGTTGTGTCACCATATCTCTGCTCACCCGAAACAAAGCCCGAAAACCGAATTAGAACATGCAATGACATTCCATGTCCACCACGATGGAATTACTCGGATTACTCGCCATGTACAAAATCCTGTGGCATTGGTATCAAGACCAGAGAAATTAATTGCATTCACGAGGTGACGCGAGGCGGCGAGAACACAATGATTGTGCCGAACAGTATGTGTCCACAACCCCCACCAAGCGATCGTCAATATTGCAATGTTCTCGATTGTCCAGCACGATGGGAAGTTGGTGAGTGGTCGCGTTGCTCGAAGGCATGCGGTGGTGGATATAAAAATAGAACTGTTGTATGCAAACAAACAATGGCTCAGGATCACAAGGTTGGACGTGTTGATTCAATGTGTCCCGGACTAAAACCGCCTGATAAGAAGCTTTGCAATACGAAACCTTGTCCACCCGAAGATGATAGACCAATAATTTCAGCCAATGATGGCGGCAAATACATTCAACATGATGCAAGTCAAAAGAAAATTAGTCTAAAAGTTGGCGGTGCTGCTCAAGTATTTTATGGAGTGCAAGTCAAGATAAAATGTCCAGTTAAAAAGTACAATCGAACGAAAATAAAGTGGAGTAAAGATCACAATTATCTGCCGAAGTCACGAAAATTCAAAGTGTCGAAAAAAGGAGCTTTAAGAATACTTGATGTGACATTTAAAGATGGAGGCGTGTATACGTGTCATGCTGGACTCTCAGGTGCCGATATACAGCTTACCATTAAGCCTAAACCTGGCGAATTTCAATCAAGTGAAGAAAGTGAAAGAGGCCGCGATTCAAGTGAGTTTTTAAAGCTTTATTAAAAAGAAATTTTTTGTGTAAAAATAAATTAATTCGATGATGATGGTGGATTTAGGAAACAACAGGTACATTTTCTGTGAACTTAAATTTGTTTGTAAAATGCAAAATAAAAGAACTTTAGACGAAAGTTTGTTAATTTTTAAAAATAACGGTCAAAAATTTAAATTTTTTTAAAAAAGCCGTTATATTTTGAAGAATTATTTATTTCAATGATAACTTTGATTAAGATATAAAAAGTTGAAGCTCCTTGCAATTGATTAAGATAATTTAATAAACACTAATAACTTTATTAAGTCAATCTGTAATGAAGTTTGATGAAAGTAAAAAGAAAAAAAAATCAAATTTTCTAATGAAACTCTAACAAAGTCCAGTGGAGATTAAATTTCATCATCATCAACAGCATCATACAGATAGATAAAGTAAAAGAAAGAAAGAGAGAAAAAATACAGACAATTTCCGTTTCTCATTTATTGGTGTCTGTTTGTATCCATCTAAAATTCAATTAAGTCAACATCGTGCCAGAAAGAATCTTATAACAATCTCGTGTTTCTACTTTATATCTATTCATTCTATTGTATTCTTTTTTTTCTTTCTTTCTATCTCGACAACAACAACACAAAAAAAACAAATAATGTTGCTGCTGCTTATCAACGATGACGAAAAAAAAATTCAGGTGGCAGATTTAAATATAGCGATTCGCCTCAAACAACAGTTCATGGTCGAAATTCAAGGTGAGAGTTAAAAGATTAATATTAAAGACAACACGTGTAGTTGATAATCAAAAATAAAAATATTTTTGTTTCTTCTTTAGTCATCAGAGAACAAGACAGAGAAATAGAACAAGAAATAAACATGTCAATGACAATCCAGCAAATGGAGATGGACATCTGAAAGGAGGAGAAGAGGAAGAGGTAAAGTGTTTCTGTCTTTCAATTTGTTTTCGCTTGATTAATTAAAATTGCAACTTTTTTGTTGTGGAGATACATGGAACTTTTTGCATATACAAATTATTTCTCCTGTATATTTTAATTTACGCGCGGCTATATTGTATATTGAAAAGAAAGAAAAGTTGCCGCTTCATGCTCCATCGTACCATGTAATTTGTTTTCTCATTTTTCCTTTTTCTTCTTCTTTCTTTTTTCTCTTCCTTTTTTTTTACTGCTGACGCTGCTATGTTAATGCGCTCTGTCACTGATTGATTTAATTGAAATAATTGAAAAAATTTCTAATTGTAATATAATTCCTTTTTTTACCTCACTCCCTCCCTTTCTCCATGCTAATTGAAAAACATAAAAAACAATCAAAATTTGTTTTGTGTGCGGTGTTTTTTAAAAACAACAAAAATATTTTCGTAACATAAAAATTAAGGAACCATTACAGTCTCACTCACAATTGACTCGCACCGATAGTTCATCGCTAGCGCCATCGACTAGCTCTGGCAATCGTAATCTTCCGCTATTGCCGCATTTCGAGCATTTGTTGGCTAGCCTACAGGTGAGAGAATTGAAAACAAAAATTTTTTGTGTGTGTTTTCATGTAAAAACAATAATTTAAATAAGTTCAGTAAATCAAGAATCAGTTTATTATTCATATTATTATGGCAGTTTTTCTCATGCCATTATTATTTCTGTTGTGTGCATAATTTATAACTTTATGTGTGTTTTGTTCTCTCCTGTAGTCAAATTTTATGATATTAACCTACCGACACTCATTTTTTGCAATAACCTGACACATCCTTTCATTCATTCATCCGAAGCATGTTCTCCCTATGTAGCAATACTCAAGTATTTTTAATGATTCAAAATGAATTTCCTTACCATGTACAATATGTAATGTTATGATTTTTATATTCAACCATGAACATTTATGTAACCACAGTGCATCATATATGAATTTTTGAACTTACTGCTTTTTCTCTTGCTACTGTTGCTGTGTTATGATAAAAAAAGCTCATGAAGGAATTTTATTTTTTGCTTATTTCATTCTTGAAATATTCAACAATATCCTTTTGCATTTGAAATTAAACCTATTTATTCAGCAACAGCAGCAGAAATGAGAGAGCGAGCGAGAGTGCAGAGTGAGAATGGCAGGAATGAAACGAAGCACATTCATTTAAACATTTGTTGATGATTTTTCTTATTTTCAGTTTTCTTTTTTCATTCCACATTTCACCTTTCAAGCCTGACTTATCACAATTTTATTTTATTTTTCTTCTTCTTTTTCGCTTCTTTTTTATTTAAGATTTTGAAGAATTGAGGTTAAATATTTAAATTTGAAATGAAATGAGAATTTAAAAATGTTTTATAGAAAGTTTAGTAGCCTTTCCTCGAAAATAAGAAAATATCCATGTATTCAAATAACCTTTCCTTCTATTTAAATTTTCAAAGTTAATTTTGTAAAAAATTTTGAACAAAAATCAATAAAATTCAAAAATATTCGAATACATATGTTTTCATATTCGAGACAAGTCAGTAATAATCGAAATTATTAAGGGTTTTGAATTTTAATTTTTATTAATTTAGAATATAAACTTTACAAAGCTCTGTAATGCATAAGCTTTGTGTCGTGATATAAAGTCTTAATATTTTTATTTTCCAAAATTTATATTTAAAAATTTTAATCTTTCTTAAGCATTTCATTTTAAAATCAATAAAAAAATGTTTTATTATGCTACATTAGCTATCTTTCAATCTGAAAATAAAATGTTTTGCTTTTCTGGTTAAAAAATCTTATCGTTCTTAAGAATCATCAATTAGTTGAAAATTCAAAGAAATTTAATTTTATTGATTATGAAAAAATTCCATATGATTTAATTCAAATCAATGCTCAACTTAAAATTTTCATCTGTTATTTTCAAATAAATAGACATGAGAAGAGATTGAAAAAATTGGAAATAAAAATTTAAAAAAAGAGAGAAAGAGAGTGAGAGAAGTAACAAGACAATGTTGACAACGACAGAAGAAGCTAAAGTAAGAAGAAATATTCATGAATATTTAAATTACACATTTACTGGAGAGGTACTTCAGTGAGAGAGAATGAAAAGAAAAGGGGATTTTTGAGTTCAACTTCTGTCACTGCTGCTGTGCAATGGATAGCAAAAAGTCTGCTTTCTGACTTGCAACAACTGATGAGCATATTATGAGAAGGGATTTTCTTTATCATTTTTTTTTTCGTATGTTCTACATAATTTTTTTTGTTCTCACTCCTCTTAGTGAGTTTGAGTTTATTATGCTAGAATGTCAAGAAATGTATGAAAATATCCGATAAAAATCCTCATTAAAATGCATGAGCTTCACTCTATTCCATTTCAATTTTTTCATACAATCATTTTCACTCTCCATGCTTCTAACCTTCAGACAACAACAACAATAACTACAACAATCACATCATATCAAAACATATCATACATAGATATGAATACATAATTAAAATCACGACGAGGATGAATATTTTTGTGTTTGCACAACATATTTGTTATCATATTGTTCTTTCTCTTTCTCTCTTTGTTTGTTCACATACTTAGTTGTGCGCTATGAGATTTTCACTCCTCACTTAATGTTCACTGACTCGTTGTTTACACATCGTTGTGTGAGTGTATGCTTCTTGAGAAAAAGGGACATAGACACAGTGCTTATGATCCTTTTTCTTTTTCAACCTTGGCCGACTTTTTTTTATCTAATAAAAACGATTTATACACAATTGATATTCATATGTCAATCTATTTGCCATTCATGTTAATTCATATAGAAATAAATAAAAAGTTTTTCTTTATGGGTCAAATTTATACAAGTTATTTTTGAAGATTTAGTAAAAACAACTTTTTTGATCGAAAATATCTAGTTGATATAAGGTTTGAGAATTCTTTAGTTTTTTTGGTTTAATTTGATATGTATGGCAGAATCAAAATATTTTTTTTGTTAAAAATTAATATAGAAAAAACCAAAAAAGTCAAATTTGGTTTTTTTAGTGTTTTTGTAGAACTAAAATTAAGCATATTTGACTTAAAGCATGATTATCTCTGTTTTATTTAACTTTAATTGAGCTCAATAAAAGGAATAAAATGAATTTTTTGATTGTATCATCAAAACTAGACTGAAACCAGAGTTTTTAGATCTTGGTTTAATAAATTCATTAACGATCGATAATTACACTGCAGTCAATAAACAACAAACACATTGAACATAAAAATTTATTCCTGTAAATTTTAAACCTTAAAAATTTTTAATTTTGATGAAATTTGGTTTTTTCAAGCGAAAAATTTTGAGTTCGACATTATACAGATAAGAAGAAGAATTAAGTGCATAATTATCTTCTTTTTTATGCAAAAAGCGAGAAGAAGAAGAAAATTATGCGTATAATTCTTTTTCTCATCTGGATAATGTCAAACTCTAGAAAAATGTGATTTTTCAAAACTTTTGAATCTTTTAAAGTTCTATTTTGAAAGAAATTTAATGACGAAAGATTGTCGGTCTAAAAATTTTCTCAGATTAAGTTCAATCCAAGGGAATAGACACTGGAGTAAGAAAAGAAAAAAAATAATTTTTTGTCCAGTGTTTGCCCTCCCCAATTCAATCACTATGATGAATTAATAATAAGTTGAAAAATTTTGATCAAAAAGTTGTGTAAATTTTCACAGACATCTCATACAAAATAAATTAGAATCAACAACAAAAGGAAAATATAAATTTGAAAATAATTCGACAATCAAATTGCTATCATTAAACATTCACACATCATAAAACAATATACAAACATATCATCTCTCACTCACTCTCTTTATGCTTTAGTGGTCATGACTAAAAAGCTTTGTTCACTAATTTTTATGTGCTCAATATTTTATTATACACATAATTTTTATTCTTTTTTCTCCAACAACACTCTAACGCAAGTGAAAAACAAACAGGCGGGAAATGGAACTCTCTGAAAAAATATTTACTGACAATTTTCACAATAATTATGTATCATTAACTTATTTATAAATATTTCAGCCTTAATTTCAATTCATTTATTTATTTTGGTTCCTTAATTCCAATAGTAGTTTTTTTTTCCTTAAATTGCATTTTCAAACTTTTTACTTAAAAATTTTTCTCACGTACTACTTAACTTTTTCTTTATCTACTGACCAAAATTACTTTACAATTTAGTTCAATTTTTTATGTGTGTTTAATGTTTATTATTATTGCCTTGCTATTGCCCTCTTTTCTCCTATCATACTTACTACACTACTGTATACTTAACAAGGAGAACAACAATAATGATAATTTTATGAAGTACTTTATAAAGCGGTATTTAATATCTAGTGGAAGACACTTTGAAATTGACAAAATGAATCTGAAGTTTGAATTGAAAATTTATAATGACAATTTGAATTTTTAGTATGAAATTTTGTCTATTTTTGAGAAAGTAATTTTAGATTTTCAAAGATTTTCTGAACTTTTAGAAATTTAAAATTTAATTATTTTCTAAAATTTTAATTTTTCGTTTACACAAGAAATGAAATTTCAAGTTTTATTATTTTTTTTTTCAAAAAGTTACAACTTAGTTTTAAGGAAATTTTTTCGCAAAGGGGATGTTCACTGACGCGAAAAAATTCGCCCTACTTTCGCGCATTTCACTTATCTTCATGCATTTTACAATTTTTCGGGCTTCGCATCAGTGAACAAATCCGTTTTCTGCTTTAAATTTTCTCAAAATTTAATTTGAAAATTTAACGGATTTTAAGAATTTTAAAATAAATTAAAAATTTAAGGTTTAACTGATTATTATTCAAAAAGTTTATTTGTAATTTAGTGAAAATTTTCAGAGAAAGTTTCATTTTAAAGTTTTAACTTTTCTTGAAATTAAATTTTAAAGAATTTAACATTAACGGTTTTTAATAATTATTTGAATTTTTAATTTACGATAAAAATGAAAATTCGTCAAGTTTTATTGAATCTTTTTGCAAAGAAAGTTTTACTTTAATTTGAACTTTTCTTAAAATTTATTTTAAAAGAATAATAATTTAACGGGTTTTGAAAATTTAAATTTTTTGTTTATATTAAAAATGAAAATTTCTTATTTATCAAAATAAAAGCAAAAAAATCTTCAAATAAAATTCCTTTCAAAGTGTCATATCCTTTATGTCACCATATTTTTATAAATACAGCACAGTAAAAAAAGAGAGAGAAATTATTGTATTCATTATTTACTCTTTAATACACGCTCTTGGGAACAATAATACAAAACTCACACACAATATAAAATCATTAATAGGTAAATTTTACCAAAAATTTATATTTTTGTATTCTTTTTCGTTCTCATTGTATAGAAATTAATGTGCATTAATAATAATAATCAGGAATCTTATTGTGTTCATCTACAATCCAAAATTTATTGTATATAAATATTTTCGCTATTAGTATTATTCCAATTTTATACATGATTTTTTTCGCACCATCAAAAAATTATTTTTATTTCTGTTTTTTCCTGTGCATGAAAACAAAAAAGAATTTTCTCTCATGAATGACAACGATGAGGATGAATTTCGGATGTTTATGCGAATTCACATACACACACACATGATGACTCAAATAATACTCCGCAGAACGGAATTCCGAATATTATTATCAAAATCATTGAATTTTGCATAAACATATTCGCACATAAAGTCACATTGAATGATAATTATTTTGTTCTCAATGCATAAACATGCGGTATATTTCACATATGCAACTTCCGCAATACACATATTGTAGAGTAAAAATTCATTCATGAGTGAAAAGATAGAATTTAATTATTTATAGTTTTTCACCTAATTGGCACTTAAATAGATTTTTTTTATATCAATTAGAAAAAGAAGAAATTTTTTCTATTTGGTTTAAAGATGAAAATCATTGCACAGGACTATAATTGGGCACGTTTTTATGTTTATTCATAGATAGAGAGCTTGAGAAAATAGAACTTTATTTATATTTGTGTATCGGAAAAAAGATCAATATGTCGAGATTTTGTTTAGTATACTTTGAGCAAGATTTTTTGTTTTATTATGTTAGAATAAGTAAAAGAGTTTTTTGATCAAAGATTATTGAGATTTCTTCAAGGTAAAATCCTTCGAGGCAAAATCAACATGCGTTGTTTTGCTTACTAACGTTATTAATAAGTCTTTATTTATAGAAAATAATTGAAGCTTACAAAATATATTAAAATCATTTGTTTCGCCTACTGAGATCAAAAATCGTTTCTCTAATATTATTTAAAACAAAGTTTTTTACACCGATTCGTTATAACTTTTCATAAATACAATTTTTTAAAAAAATAATTTTGTGGGTTGTTTTACCAATAAATAGCTTTGAAACAAAACATCAATGATTAAATTTGGTTGAAGCTGTAAAAAATTATGAATTTTAAAAGGTTGACTGATTTTGCGAAGAAAATAAATAAAATTTAAACGGAGAAAGTAAATATTTCGACTGAGAGTTCAGTAGAAAATTTGTTAGCCAAAAATGAACTCGTTTTTTTAGCCGAAATGTTGAGGAAGATTTCAATTAGATCTTTCGTCAAAATTAAAAAAGTAGAATAAATTTTTTATTGGCCATACGTAAAAATTTATTTAAATTCCAAGGAGTTTAAATTTTAAATTTTGAACAGCCAATATTTCGGCAGACAAATTGATTAATTAATATTGTTAAACTTAACTTAATATTCCGCTGAAATGTGACTGTCAAAAAGTAAGCTAACTTCAGACGAATGTAAATTTATTGGTTCCAATTAGTTTGAGTCAATTTTTCAAAAAAAATTTCAAATTTCTAGAAATTTTGCTACATCAAAGAAATCTTAGTAGGCGAAACAAACTAATTGCTTTTTGAACTTCTATTAAAATTTTTTTTTGTTTTTCAAGAATTTAATTTCAGTTTGAACTCAAATTAGTCTGAAACTTGTCAGCAGAGTTGTTGAAGTCAGGGTTGTTAAAGTAATTGATTCTAAAAAGTCCTTTTTCTAAAACATCCTACTTTTACAACCCTGGTTAAACTACTAATCCGTAAAAAAATTGCTATTGTAGCTATCAACTACTTCCTAATAAGTAGCTTTTAGCTGCCATAGCTATTTGGATGATGTAGCCAAAATCCGCTATAGAAAGCAGCCAAAACATATCAAATAGATTTACAACTCTGCTTGTTAGTTCAACTAAATTGATTTTAATAAAAAGACCAAATATTTTGAAATAAAATATTGACATTTTTCATTATTTCTTTCAAAAATTCAACCTACTTAAAACAGCCATTAAAAACTTCATTCATTACTAAAAATACATTTTCGAGATAAAATCATTTACCATCAATTAACTTAAAATGTTCAAATCAATCAAACTCATTGGGTAAACTTTAATTTCCATAATTAATTTTAAAAAAGTCATTTGAATAAAAATTTCAAACTTTTTCTAACACACAAGTCATTAAAAATTAAAAGAAACTTCAATTAATCTCATAATCTTTGATTAAAACTCTGTCAACTGTTCATACAAAATAAAAACAAAAAACTTTTTGCATTTAAATATATGTGTAGAGAATTCATTTCAATAAAGCAATTGAGTCTCAATTAAAACTTTCTCTCTCTCTCCCTCTCTGTTTCAGTTTTTGTGGCCATTGCAGGCATTTAGAAGCTCAAAGGGACATCAAATGCTGCATCATAAGCACTTAAAGTATGCAATTGATCCGGGTGAAAGAGGTGCAGAGCAAGAAGACGATCCACATGCTGTGCGTAATGTCGAGAAAAGTATAACTGATAGCTTAGATTTTGAGTTCTATGTGGGTCCATGGTCGGCATGTTCACAAACATGTGGTATTAACGATAGCGGATATCGGGTGAGTAATGTCGACCACATTACCAATTTCCTATGATTATCATCAATCAACTGATCAATTTTTTCTTTTCCCCATTAGCTTCGTTCTGTTCATTGCATGGTAAGAGTCAAGAACACCACAAAGAATGTCGACAACATATTGTGCGAGGACGCAGGATTAAAGTCGCCAGAGACGATTGAAAAGTGCGGCAATGTACCCTGTCCCCAGTGGATTACGACCGAATGGACACCTTGTCGTTCATCGAAATGTTTTGCCTGGCACACGGCTCTACAGAAGCGTAATGTAAGCTGTAGTTACGACAATGAGACTGTCAGTGATAAATGCGATGAAAATGAAAAGCCCACGACCAAGCAAGAGTGTTACAATGAACTGTGTAAAGGTGTTTGGCGTGTTGAACAGTGGTCAGAGGTAAAAACATATGAAAAATGAGTGTGTGAAAGTTAATAAATGTTTTATTCATTATGTCACTTCCACACACATTGACCAATGTTTAAATAAACATTTTTTTACTCAGATTTAATTTTTTCTCGCCTACCTTTTTTTCTCTCTTTTTCCCACTACAATCATCATAATCATCATCATCAGTGTAATGCTCCATGCAATGGAAAAGGAACACGCTACAGGACACTACAATGTGTCTGGTATGGAACGCGAAAACCAGCTGGAAACGCATGCAATAATCAACCAAGACCAGCTGTAATGAAGCCATGCAATGGCTCACCTTGTGTTGTTGATCGTAAGTTTTTTATCATGTATTTTTAATTAGCTTTCTTTGAATGGATTGAATAAATTTTTTATTTTAAAGTTGATGAGAAATTAAAGAAAAAGTGAGAAATTTGATTGCATTTTTTTTCAATTTGAAATTTAAAACTGTTTTTGAATTTAAATGTTCGAAATAGTAAGAAAATTTTTTAATATTCTTTGAGTTTTCATTAATTTAAATTTGAAAAATCCGTTAATTTTAAAATTTTATCATATCAAATTTATCAATTTAAAAAAAACAAAAATTTCTGATCAAAAAATTAAAGTGTGATTTTTCATTTCAAAATACCGCTATTCTTACAGCCATGTCAATTTCCTTTTCTTAAAATCGTTTAAAATTAAATATATTAATTTGAAATTCAAAAAGCCGTTAAATTTTTAAAGAATTGTTTAAATTTAAAATATAAAAGTCATTAAAGTCTGATTTATAAATAAAAAAGCTCAAAAAATCCTTTTCAATCCATTCAACAAAGTTTAAAAGATTTTCTGTTTATGCTAATGACATTTTTATCTTCATCTTTTTTCTTTTTCTTTTCTCTTTTCCACACACATGAATATAAAGCTAACGAGTGCAAGGACATATCAAAGTATTGTAACAATGTAAAAACAATGGGACTCTGTCGACTTCATCGATTCCAGCAGACGTGTTGTAGCACATGCAAGTTTAATATTTACAATAAGAAAAAGTAGCTGTAGAGAACTCTATATACTTGCCTAATAATGCCTGTTACAAAATCTCACATTCAGAAAGTCTCTCTCATTTTGAAATGTCCTTTTCCACCATCATCCGCACCCAAATATACATTTGTATATCTAATCATAAATGAATAATATAAGAATGAGGTCATTGAAATGAAGGTAGGACTGAGAGAGTGAAATGATAATCGGTTATATGTGTGTATATGAGAGAAAGCACTTATCATTGTACTGTATGCGAAAAAAAATATAAAATATAATGAAAGAAAATTTGCTCTAAGCACACACACACACACTATAAAACAAATTAAAAAATAATATTTAAATTTTTTTCTTCATTTTTTATGTTAATGTCGAATATAAAAAAGAAAAAAAGTTGTCTACAGAATGTTAGAAAAATTTAAAGTTTTTATGACTGAATCTGTGACAGATTCACATTTAGCTGTAAATAAATATTTATAGAGTGAAAACTTTTGTTTGAATTTACATTAAAGATAATTTAGATAAAGTTTTTTGATACTCAAAAATAACTTTAATGAAAATTCATTACAAAATTTTCTTCATTCTTTCTTTATTTGTTTTTGTGTAGAAAAAATTTTTTGAAGCTGATTAAAAATAAATATCAATTATACATAAAGAACGATAAAAAATAAGATTGTGCGAATTTTATGCTGTATTTTGCCAAGAATGCTGTTGTTGTCTTAAGACAAAAAGAAGAATTCTAAGTTTGTTAAATTTCTCTTATCTTTTAAATTACAGACAAATGTTTAGATAAGAAATTATAGAATGATTTCATGTGAAAAATGAACTTTTTGATTTTCAAATTAGATAAAACTTTCTAGAATGAAAAGAATTTTAAATTTATGATCAAATATTTACTGAATTTATCTTGGTAATTTTTTGAGTGCAAAGTTGTTTCACGACTAACTAATTCAACTATATTCTAGCTGGGTGGAGTAACAAAAAAAAGATATTAGCAGATATCAGAGATACTTTTTCGGAGTAAACAGAGATTTGAGAGATATTTTGTCAAAGATAGTTCTACCTCTTGGGTAAAATTGAAATACTAAACGACTAAATTTTAGTTGTTTTTAATTGAAATTTTAATCAAATTTTTGTCGATGTTTTCAAGCGTTTAGTTGAAATTTAATAATCGCGACCAAAATACAAAACAGTTTAGAAATCTGGCAGTTTCATTAGACCTTTAAAAAATAATCCAAGGATAAACATTTACAATATTTTCAAACTATTTAAATTAATTTGCAGATGATACGAACTTTACTAAAAAAGTATTCAAAATTCTAATCAAAAAGTCAATAAAGTACCAAAATAAGAAATTTTTTTCATGAAAATGCGTTTAATATCAAAGGTATCTTTGAAACCATATAAATTTTAGAATTTCTTAGTTAAGGTTCAGTATACTGTCCATACAAACATTTTCTTAGACGACTGAATGTACAGCAAAGTTAATTATATAATTTTTGTCAAAATCCGCTGTTGCAAATTTAAACTTGACTCTTTTAATTAACTCGGGTTCGGAGTTGTTTGCAAGTTTATGCGCATATTTTTTCAAGTTGCATGCAAGTTTATCTTCTTTAAAATGCCTCTAATTCACTCAGTATTTAGTTATTTTAAGCAAAAATTTGGTAAATATAAAAAATTCATAGACTTTTACATGAATTTGACATTATTTTGTTTAAAATATCAAAAAATTAAACCTCTTAGAAAGTTGTAAATTCTTACAAAGCTAAATTTTGAAAAATTTGAAATTAAAAAAATTTGATTTTTAACATGTAAAGCTTTCTATAATTTCCTTTTTGCTTCGGCTTCTTCCTTCATCATAATAAATGTCACATGTTTTTTCTTACAAAATTATGAAATTTTAAATTAAAACACCTACAAAGAAGCAAAATAAAAATAAATAAATCACACGCCTCCACTTTGATATGTATGCTCTGTATGAAACTCCCACAATAAAATTTAATATAAAACTTGCTCACAAAAAACACATAGTAGACAAATTATGGTTAAATAAATAAGAGAGAAATTTATTAAAATGCAACCCAGTGCGCTTGAAAGTGGAACTAAGTATTCTCCCTAAATAATAATTGCTTTTTCCGAGTTTAACTTTTACATTAAATAAAGAAAAAAAAGTTAAAGCAGCTACAGCAAAAACAAATACATGTTGATAGAAGAAAAACATGACAAGAGCAAGGTATACATTAAAAATATGTTAAGAATAATTATAATTAAAAGCGATACTCTTCAAATAGTGAGAATATACATTTATACATACACACTATACACATTATTATATGGCAAATGATAACAAGCATAAGTGTAAAACATTTAAATGACAAAAATTAATTTGGCACATCATGAAAGGCAAAATTCATTTTTAAAAATTATATATAAAAAAAATCTCTGTACATATTTAAACAATAGGTAGTGTTAAAATTAATATTTATAAAAAAAAATCCATTAAAGCAGTTGGAGCAGAAACTGAAGAGACAAAAATGAATTAAATTAAATTAATTTTATCGTGTATGAAGATAAATGATGATGAAAATGAAAGAAAAATTAAAATAAAGAACAAAAAAATTTGAAAAAATTTAAAAATTAATCAACTTACATTGTTTTAACTTTTTTCTTCTTTTTCAGGATTTAATTTATAGTAAAAAATGGAAAAAGTTTCATTTGGATGAAATTTATCAATATGAAACTTAATCAAATATAAAAATTAACAAAATATCAAAATTAGTAAAAAATTTTAAGAAATTAATAATTTAATAAATTTTCTTCTAAGGGTTGAAAACTCTTTTTTGATTTCATTGATTATTCGTAAAACACCAATGAAGCATGTTTAGCTTAAAGCATGGTGATTTTTTGTTTTATTTATTGCTTTATTTTTCAGAGCCTGTTGAAACAAATTTGAAATATGTACTAGTTTTATGTCAAGTTCATCCGCTGACTTCACTAATCGTTTCGTCGAAATGATGTGTGACGGAATATGCTTCAAATGACACAGACCACTGCAGCGGAGTAATGAGAAATTAACATCAAATGTTTTAAACAAGCCTTGTTATGTTACTTAAATAGCCTTTTAGAAATAAAATAGTAATTTTTCAAATATTTTATTTTATAGCTTAATTCAGAAAAATAGACACTTTTATGTAACAGTGCTGACTCTGCGTTTTTCATATGCAAGTAAATAAACCACTATGTGATAATTCATTTGCTTGACTCTATATATTATTTTAGCACTGTCTAGGTGAAGTGATCGTCAAGGAGTTTTGCTGATTTACATTCTACCTCGCTTGACCTGCTTATAAATTAATATTTAAGTGTATTGAAAGCTCATTACAAGTTCATTGACCAATAAAATGAGAAATAAAGATTAAATTAAGAGCAGATACTTGGAATCTTCTTCATCATTACGATTTACTTGTTGACTTTTATTTCTAATTATATTTGGTTTTCCTTATTCAATTTATACATAATGTGACTAAAATTGTATAAAGATTTTCTCATAAAATGTCCTTTTAAATTTAAGGTTTTAATTAAGAAATTTTATTATTTAATTAAAATTAATACTAAAAGAATTTCTTAAAAATTAAGAAATCTCAATTCATATTCCAAAACGATTTATCCATATTGCAATTGATTGCTAGTTGCTCATGATAATTTTAATTACATATAGTGCATTCATCATTCATAAGCTCATATACATGTGTATATTTTTGCGGTGATCGTATCTCATTTCATGCATATCACATCAATTAACGTAATGTGCCAAAGCAATTTTGCAATTGTACCACCACCCTTTTCTATCTCTCTCTCCCTATCATAGTCTCGGTGCATCATTATGCCAAAATAGAAAATTTATATTTATGCATGGGAAAATGGAAAAGTGAGTGAACGTGTGTGTATATGTGTTCAATGTAGTATATATATGGTGGAGTCAAAGAGTGAAATGCGATGAGGGAGTTTTAAACGTAAAGCGATGCAATCAAGTAATCTAATTTGCCTGTCGAAAATTAAATTGCAAATAACATATATTTGGATGGTTTGGAGGCGCACGCTGCTGATGCTTGCTCCATCGATTAGAGAGTATGAGGTGTTCTGCGACACATAGGTGTCTGTATGTGTCTGAGTCAATTTTCAAATGAAATAAAATTTTGTTTTTCAACAACAAGGTAGAAACACTTTAAATAATTGATTTTATTTTGTAATATAAAGTATTTTTGTCAAGTGGATACACAAAAAAAGAATGAAAAGGACTAACGAATTGCTCTTTTTTGGTTTTTGTATACCAGGGTTTTGGGAATTTATTTTGTATAAATAAATATCAAAGTACCAAAAAGTTCAAAAGGGAGCAACAAAGAGCAAAGTGTGTTTACGTCTGAAAATTTCTATAAAATAAATTAATCAGGGGGAAGAACACTCGGAAGTAAATCGTAAATGGAAGGAAATTTTTACTTCCGGATGATTTTTCCTTTGAAATTAATTTTTTGAAATTTAACGGTTTTTAAAAATTTAAATTTATTTTTCACATTTTTCAAAATTGAAATTTCAGTTAGAAATTAAAATTTTATAATTAAAAGAAAATTACATGAAGTTTTATTTAAAATATTTGTTTTTATTCTTTGTATGATCAATCTTTCATTTACAATTCTCAAAGATTCATAAAAAATATGAAATATCTTCAATTATCTTTTTATATACAAAACATGAAGTTTGCAAATGAAAGCAGTAATGAAGAAAACTTAAATTTTTATTCTTTATCCATTAAGTAAGATTAGTTTTTAAATCAAAGTTCTTTGATCTTGCAAATGTGAACACACATTGATGTATATGTCCATGAATGTAAAATATATACCACGAAAATCATCATTTGCCACTAAATTTAATAAAAATCCATTGCACATGCATGTGTATATGTTGAATAGTGATTGCATAGAATGTTTAAATGTTTTCATGTTTACAGACAGAAGCTGATTACGAAACTTCAAAATGCGGTAAATTTTTGTGTTGAACAAATAAAATTTTAGTGTTTTCGTGTAAAAATATTGGTTTTTGGATGAAACATCAATAACAACATTTGTTGAGCTGCATCGATTTCATTACAGGTTGTTTTGTCCTCTTCACTCATACTCCAAGGCTATTGCTGGCAATTCACACCATCAATTAACAGTTTTATATATGGACGCATTTTTTGTCTATTTTTCGCGCTCATTTAGTTTAGTTGATCGCGATCGATATGTCGGATAATAAAATATTCAAATTTTAAATTGACTACAATTAGACGAAATAGCTTGAGGATGAAACTTCTTTTTATCGTTTTATTGATGTCCGCTTTGGGACTTGAATTAATGAAATATTTATTATGAACATAAAACAACATACAGGTTGTTGAAGTTTCTTCAAAATGTCAATAATTTTTTTTTCCTTTTAGCTCTTAGCGAATTTTTATTTAGCTTAAATTTCTTTTTTATTTTCATTTATGGCGAATGAACAAGAGAAGCAAAAAATCTCAATTTCCTTTCATCTTGTATTTGAGTGGCTTTGGTTTTCTTTTTTAATATAAGCAAAATATCCTTTTTTCTCTTTTCTTTCATTCATGACTTATTTGCTGTTATCATCTCGTTTTACTTTTTATTGCTGTCTCTACTTATTGTGAAAGTGAACTTTTATGTTTCAATTTAGTTTCTTGTTTTCTTTCATTGATGAAGTATTTCATATTTTACATAAATAAAAATATTTTTTTTTTGAGAATTTCAATGAATTCTTTGAGGAAAAAGAATTACATGTAAAATAGTATGTTGAATTTTAAAATTTCTTAAAATTGTTAGTATTTAGGTTCTAAATCGGAAGTAAAAAGCAAAAACAGTCTAGTCGACTAAAATCGCTTTTACTCGGTTAAAGTCAAGGTGTGGAAACTATCCGGTTAATCGTGAAAATCCTCTAAATATCTCTAAAATCTCCGAATATCTTTAATTACCTCTGAGTTTCCATACCTAGGTTAAAGTCGAATAACTAAATTTTAGATAGTTAAAAAACCGAATAAAAAATCAGCTAAAATTTAACCGGTTAAAATCTTCGGCTAAATTTCAACTAAAATTTAGTTTATTAGTATTTTATTCTAGATCTACTAAAAATTTATTGAATTTTAGTTAGTCAAAAAATGCTTTTAAACTCTGATAAATTTATTTGTCAGTTATTTTAAAAGCAAACTAATTCACTTTTATTCCAATTTCACTTATTAAAGACTTTCATCTAAGAAACATAAATTTGTGCATAAATTTTATTTAAAGAAAATATT
>JACWBX010003697.1:58829-97572 GCA_014622435.1 Polypedilum pembai
AATATTAGGAAAAATTAGAAAAATCCGGAAAATATCAGTTTTTTATATGAAAATTTGTCGGGATAGTCTGGCCGCATGACTAAATTTTGTCCAAATCGAGGGAAACATTAGGAAATTCTGGATTAAATTTCTCACTGGGTATCAACAATATTCTGGTTTGATTTGATAATTTTTTAAAAAGAAAAAATGTTTAAAAGCTTTAAAATCTAATAAAGATTGTCAAACGTTCCAGTAGAGTAAAAAAAATTTCTTCATGTTTTTACTGAGACAAATCGATTGCATTCGATTTTCATGCATGTGTAGAGTAAAAGACTTTTTCTACTGTCACTACATAGAATCCAATCAGACGGCATAATAAAAAATACGAATTATTTTTAGACAGTTCTCTGCTTGTCGCAGTGAAAATCAGTATTTATGTCTACAGCGGTAAGAGAGAAAGGAAAAAAAATTTTTGCAACAAAGCAGCAATGATTAAATAAAGCAAAAGAGAGAGAAAGAGGGAGTCTTGACCGCATTCGATAAACGAACGTCATCGATCATTAAATTTAATTTCACAGACTATAAAAGCTTTTCAAGCGTGAAACGATTCTCTGAAAAACGACTGACTGGTTAGCTGCAGGGCAAAAGCTCAAACGATGATGTGGATGAATTCATTCAAGTATTTTATGAATGCGGCAGCAACTTTCTTTGTTTTCCTAATTTTCTTCTTTTAGTCTCATGCAGATGGACTAGATTACTCTTTTGATCATTATTTACTCAAAATTCAATACCGGATGGTGCCAATGGCTTGTATTATAGCAAAACATACTTTTTCAAAGCACAAACATTTATGGATTCATAAATAAAAAATTTTCTCACTCGTTGCCCTTTTTGTTAAACAAATTCAATAAAGGTTTAACATTTTTTGGCCTCTGAAAAAGGGAAAAAGCAGCAATATTGAGGGTGGCAAAGCAGCACATAAATTAATGATAATAATTTATTAAAAACACACACAAAAGTGTAAACAATGAGCTTATAGAAATTGAATGAGTTGGCAATTTTCTCGAATTAGTGATTTTTTGAAAAATCTTAAAATAATTTTTTATTGCAGTAAATTTGGAAAATTATAAAAAGTGACAGTTAGAAATATTTTGTTGCTTATTTCTGATAAATTGTCATGGGAAATTTCGTAAGCACAACACAGTACACTGAATAATAAATTAAGTTTTAAGCCAATGAAAGCAAGAGAGTGAGAAAATCGACAGAATGAAATTTATTTCACCTGAATTATTATTTGTTTCATTTATTCAATAAGCAAGTGCCAAGTAGACGAAGTCGAAGCAAGTCACTCAGCGAGAACGATTTGAAATGTAAAGAATAGCGCTGCTAACTAGATGAGAGCGAACGAGAGCGAGAGACGATGTTGAATGGAGGAAGAAAAAAAGAATTTCAAAATGAACACACAGCAAAAGCACTCTATTATTCAATTCACGTAATTTATGAGATTCTAGCATTACTACGTAATTAGAAAATCAGCACTTTCTACTGCACAAAAGCTGCTCAACACTCAGCTATTAATCTTGACTAGCTTTCTCTCATTCCTCTCTTTTATTACTCGCTCTTTTAAGTTCTTATTTCAAATGCTATTGCTAAATGAATAATAGTAAGCAAAATAAGCAGAAATCAAGGTGAAGATTTTCTAATTAATAATTAAATATTTTTGAATTTTATTTAGTTAACGCCCTATGATACAGAACTGAAATTTTATATGCAAGTTCTAAAATAAATTGAAATTTTTAGAACAATTTGAATACAAGAGCCGGCTCTTGTTTTCGAGGGAAGACGGTAGCCTAAAAAGACTATTTTAAATAGAATTGAAATTCTTAAACTAAAAAAGAAACAAACAAACAGATAGACGAAGTGAAATTAATAAAAGTATGGTAAAAAAAATATCAATTTAGGAACTCTTAATAAAACTCGACATTTTTATTAAGCCAAAAACAATATTCATCCTATTTCAAGTTAAACGATTTTATAAAAATTTTGAAATTTGCGACTGCAGTTTTTGGCTCAATTGTTGAGTTATAAAAGCTCAGCTAACTACTAATGGCTTTTTAAACAAATTCTTTATCTATTCAAAGCATTTTGAACAAGAAATAAAGAAGGAAAATAAGAAAATTGCTTTTGTTTACATTTTGAAACGTTACACTGTCACGCTCAAGAATTTCTGTAAAATTAAAAATAAGAGTATTTACTGAAATTTAATGATTTTCACGTACCCGAATAACCAAAAATACGTTACGCTTTACGATTGCTTGCTTTTAGCGTGCTAAACAAAAAGCGTAACGTATTTTTGGTTATTCGAGGTAGTGACTCATCGAAAGAACAAACCAAATTCTATCGTTTAGTATCCGATTTATTAAAATTAGTATTGTAACTTATTCACAATTCTGTTCTTTAATTTTCATAACATTTTTAGCGTGACAGTGTGATGCTTATTCAAAATGAAATAATTCTAAAAATATTAGCTTTGAATCTCCCAAAAAGCTTGTAATCGACAGATGTATACAAAATACACATTTCATAATCAAGATTAGAATGAGATTGAGCAAGAAATAAGTGATTTCAGTTCTTCGAAGAAATTCAATAACAAAAAGTTTATAAAAACACTAATTTAATAAAAATAAATATTTTCTGCAAATAATTCAGATAATTATTACAAAGTGGCGTCACCTTGATGAAAAAACGAAATTAAGGTGAAATGTGTATACGGAAGAGGTTTTAAAAAATGGTAGAAGCTTGAGAAATTGTAATTTGTAAATCCTCATTCCAAACACAACCGAATCCATACATCAAACATCATTAATCAAAGGTTTTTCTTCTTCTTCATTTCCTTTCGTTTCTTCATCTATGAAAGGCACCTTTCTTCCTACCATGTATTGAATTTCAAATATTGACACATTTGTGCCGATAAGAATAATCTCTTCTTAAAGAAAAAAAAAACTTTTTTTCCCTCCTCCATCAATTTCTTGCTTAACTTATGCGTTCATACAATTTTTTATGACGTTCAATATGCGAGGAAAATAAAAAAAAAAAAAACAAAATCAATTTTAATTTTCATGGTAGAAAATTTTCATTCATTCATTCATTCACATGTTTGTTTTCACTCCTATGCCTTGATATAATATCCCCATGTGCTTCTAAAACCATACACACAGTAAGGGTGGGTAATAAAATAAAGTCAACACCAAAAATCGCTCGTTCAATCAAAAAATGGAGAAACCCAAGCGTTGCGATTACATTTATTGTATCAAATCAGGTTCGAAAAAAAATGGAAAGGGTGGCGATATGTCGATAATGTTGTTGTATCGAGATGCTCAATCGAGTGTAATGCTTTTTAAATAAGTAATAAAGTGCAATCAAGCCAGTGTTTTTTGTTTGGTGCGGTTTATCTATAGAACGCCTCGCAATAATACCGCCCCGAGAGTGTGTGTGAATTTCAAAAACGTGTTATGAAACGATAAATCAAAATCAAAGCCGATTTTAATGTTTGTAGCGCTTTACAACTTATGTGAATACACATTTATTTATATCCTCGCCACAAAAAAAGCATTCAACAGTGCGAATATGTGTATACATATTTTTGAACTTAAAACCACCACAGTGAATGAGTCAGTCCTATGTGTAAAATCATTTTCAATTTTTCCACTATTGCTCTTTTTTCCAGTCTCATAGCATTCGTAAATGTATGTTTGCAAACAAGGTAGAAACACTTTTATGGCAAATATTTTCTTTTTAAATTATTTCATTATTAATTAGAAAGAAATTTTAAAATAATCTTTTTAGATATAAACCATGAAGACAACAGTTTTGACCAAAGATTATAAAATTTTCTGTAAGTTTTGGAAAAGACTTTTTGGCAAATTTAAAAAATTTCTTGTCTCGTAAAATATCGCTTAAATAAATGATTTTGAAGCTTTTTATAGCTAGATTGTCAAATTCATTAAACTTTTGTCAATCAACTTTTGTCAACATATTCCTAAATGAATAAAGTTATTTTTTCACGCTGTAGCATCTTCTCAACTTGCCAAATTTTAACATTAGTTCCCTGATACTTTCAATCTACTGTTAGGGAAGCCCGCGACATGCAACTACGATTTTTCGAAATTATTCAAACTTGAAAAAGTTTGTTAACGAAAAACTTAAATAACTTCATTTAGTTAGTTATTAATGATCCTCGATGTAAACAAGGATATTATTAAACGAATACAGGCTTTGTTACACATCATTCAGCTTTAAACTTGAATTACTTTTATTTTATATTAATATTTATTTTCGAAAATGTGTTTCGAAATTTTGAAAATTCAAAATCTGTTCAAAAAGGGATATGAAACACGTTTGAAATTTATTTTTCAAAAAATATCGGACAAAATTTCGATTGAAATTACCAGGATTAGTTCTTAATTTGAAATGAGAAGTAAAAATGCACACCAATTCAAATTAAATACTGAATAGGTCTGTTTAGCAGTTGTTTAAAATAAATCGCAGAAATTCAAAGTTTGAAAAATCCTGTCAATCCTATAGTTGTGTATTTTTGAAACTCCCTAATAGAATTTTTTAAACAAAATGTAAAAATTATTTGTTCTTGAATCACATTCATTTCAACCATATTTATTTATTGCATATTAAGCAAACAAGCAAGCAAGATTTTTTATGTGCGAGCTAATAAATATTTGTGGCTATAATTCGTCATTTAAAAATGGCGCGAGCTTCAATAAAATTGAAATAAATTTTCCACGCCTAAAAAGTTCTCAAAGGAATGCTTCACAGTCATGATATTAGCAATTAGTTCAATTTTCGACATACATTGGACACAAGAGAGGAAAATTAAGTCAATTAAAAGCTTACAGTTGTGCAATCATAATCTTTTTTCCATCATACACATCACAAGGAGTGAATTTTTTTGAATTTATGCAGTCTGAAAAAATTTCCCCAATGATTCGAAGCCTGTGCATGTACATTGTGTGTGATATGCTATTGTATTTATCTTTCGAGTTAAAATGTTAATTGAAAACAAATTGTTTAAATGTTGCAGTTCATTAGGGAACAGAAGCAGCAGCAGTTGGATAAAAAGCTGAACTGAATATAAACAAAGCAAAAGTGGGAAAAAATAAATGGGCAGAAAAAGAGAGGCACAACAAATTATATATTTGAAAAAAAAGAGAGAAATTGAATGAGCATTATAATGGGAAAAAGAGGAAATTCTGTAGGGAAAAATTATAAACTTGATTTTATTGCCTGCTCATTGCTGCAGGAATTTTTATTTTCTTTCTCAATTTCATTCGTGTATTTTGCAGAAATTTTTACATTAAATGAAAATTTATGGATATTTTTAGATTCTAAAAAGGGAAAATAAAAATTATGTTGGGAAAAAGTTTTCTTAATCTATGCTAAAATCTTCAAATGAGACAGCCGATTGAAAAAAAACAATCAATCAAAATTTTCATGCAAAGAACATTTTACAGTTTTTGTCAAATAACTAAATTGAAGATCAACTGAACTTAAGATCAATATCAAGTTCAAGATCAAAATTTAAATTTGAATAACAAAAAACTTTTCATCTTCACAAAATGGCAGACATTCAACTAGCATTAAACAAATTTAAAAATCCAATCATTACATAAACTAAAAAGTTTATTTGTTTCTACTTGACAGTTTTTTTTCTTTAATCCTTTTCACCTGCTTTTCTACAAATACTTGATGTTGAAATGGCATGAAATAAAGAATTTTCACAAGCATATAGTTGTTGAGTACTTTGCACATTCGCTTGATGATGTCGTGGAAATAGATTGCTTTTTTAGCACGCAATGTTCTCCTCCCAAATGTCGTCGTTTGTCGCTCGTTCTCTCAAATGGTTGCAAGCACTACAAAATTTAAAAAAAAAGAAAATTCACACAAAACACAAGCGACAAACTTAATTAAATTTTAAATAACTCGAGAGCGAAAAAAAAAGATTTCGTGACTATGTGTGTGTGTGTGTGTATGTGAGTGAGTGAAAAAGTGCATATAAAAGTTTTCTCACTCGAGTGCAACTAAAATATAGAGAGCGCAAAAAAAAAGTTTATTTGTGCAATGTTTGTTTGGAAATCAGAAGAGAGTGAGTGAGAGAGATTTCCATGTTGTTATCAACACACTACGGAAATGTTTTTGGTGATGCCGTATGAAAAAATAGCGCTCTATAAAAATCTGAACGTCGGACATAATTTCCGCATCATACCCGCTTGTATGTGTGTTTTTATTTTCTCAAATAAACACCAAAACATACGAGTCTAGTTTTTATTTTTACCAGAAAAAGTTTCGAAGGCATCGAAACTGTTTTAAATTTTTTTCCTCGATAAAAATAATAAAAAGTTTTTTGCATAAATAATTTCTGATTTTTTTATGCATCACTAAGCACTTCATATAACATACATGAGCATATATAACGCGAAACTCAACTCACAAATAGTTATATTAAAAATTTTAACATTTTTTTTTTCATTAAAATCAACTTCACATCATCAACACTGACAATCTTTTATTTCTCTACTGTTGCAAAGCTGCTATTTTGCTAAAAAAAATAAGCAAAACAAAGTCAGAACTAATTTCAACTTTTTCTATCTAAACGAAGGAGACAAAATATGCATGACGAGAAAAAAATGTTGTCAAAAATTCACTTCTAAACTTGCGAAATAGAAACTTTTTGCTGCCAACAACCTGTGATTGCTTTCTTTTTCCTCAAAACTCATTCAATTTCTACTTGGTCAAGTTATTTTCCTTTCACTTTATGATAAGCCTAAACTAAATCTCAATTAAAACTACTACCACACTATGTGGCATTTATCGCTTTATAAACAATCAAGAAAGTAAAGAAAGTTTCTTAAAAGAACAAATTTTTCGTAAGTTTTTAATATTTTCTATTATTTCTAACTTTCTTAACATATCAACACAGCTTTTCCACTTAATTTCTTTTCTACTTCAAGTTCAGACATTGTTTTTAATTATTTTCTCTACAATATGCATTTACATTGATTCCTGTTGCTATTTTAACAATAAAAGAGTTGAAACTTTATTGTGTGCACTTTTTTTTAGATTTGGTTTTTTTGTGTCAAAAGCATGTAAGCTTTAAAATAAAATCATCAACGGCCTCACATGCATGATTCTTTTTTTTGCTATTTCTTTATTTTCTCTCTCTCGATAACATGTTTATTTTGCTCAATGCAAACTGAGTTTAAATTGAAGAAGAGAAAATATAGTTTGACAATTCGAGTGCATAGAGAAAGTCCAATTTTAATTTTTTTCCCTAAAAAGTGGTTAACAACTGCATTTGATAGCATTTTCTTAAACTTTTTTTCTTTTGCATATTTTTGTGCCTCTTTGTCTTCTTTAGGACATATTCACAATATGTTTCATTCTATTTTGCATTTTAATTGTTGTTGACAAATTCACAAGGATTTAGAAAAGTTATTTTGAAGCAATTGTACGATGAGATAATTTATTTTGCAAGTGATACCACAATATTCGAGGTTCTTTAAAGATTGCAGACCATACGATGCATCGAACTTTCTTACACCTAGGAAGAATTTTTTCTGATATTTTTTTCATTTTTTCAACCGAAGATATTTGGCTATATTTTATAACAAAGCCAAATTTTTGCAGCCAATTTTATAGTCTGAAAAAAATGTAGTTGAAAATTTTATACAACAATAAAAATTGGCATATTTATAGTCCATAATATTCAAACTTTTAATGAAGAATTGCTCAAGGCGAAACAACTGTACAAAATGTAACAAAAAGGAATGAAATGTTACAAAATACTCATATTTGTTTTGCCTTGGAATTGCTTAAAATTCAAACTCTCTTCAAAAAAATGTTAAGAAGATATTATCGTAAAAATCTAAATGTACTACTATTTTTCACGAGCTCAGCCCCAAAAATTCACTGAAATTGGTCAAAATTAAAACGGATTTGAAGAAGCTATAAATTTTGAATTTCAATCGAGAATTGCACAAAAATTTTTAATTTTCTTCAGTAAAACATCAAAGACATAAAAATTCAAGTTGAAGTTAAAGCTTGAAATTATAAATTAAAGAACAATCAAGTCCTATCAATATTATTAAGAAAAACTTGGCAATATCATTTCTTAATTAATCTTTTGACCTTCTCTTTTTCTCTCTTCATTTTCGTTGTGTCCCAAATCTAATTCAGTTTCATTCATATTGAGTAGATTTAGAAACCCATTTATAGGTTATTGAAGAGATAAATATAATAAGTTATTTTGTTTGTGTGTTTATATAAACCACAATTCTTTTCGCATATGTATTGAATGAAAGTGACAATGAGATAGATAGAAAAGTCTATTTGGGGATACACATAACACAATCTAAAAATTTTCTGCATCTTTTAGCTTCTAATAGAATTTTCAACTCTCACTCTTTTATCAAATCTCTATGACTGCCTGTTTTCGACCACAGAAACATTGCCTGAATAAGATTGGTGTTGAGTGAAGAGGAAAATTTACAAACTTTTATAAAGGAAAAAATTGTTTTTCTATGTAAACTTTAATCAACGAAGAGGAATGAAGCCGCTTGTTGTTGTTGATTTTGACTCTCACTCTCAATCACTTTTAAATTTTATTATAAAATTGCTAGATCTAGATATAGGTAGAATGTGTGTGTGTGTATGAAAATTGACTTAGATATTCATGAATCACGGAGAAAGTTAATAAAATATTTATTGAATCGAGAAATGCTCAAAATCATTTTGCTTCTCTTCCCCTCGGCTACTCACTCACTTGACTTCACTGCCTATCTAGATAGAGCTTCTACCTTATGCCATTCGTTTTGTTTCACTCCAGTATCACATACATACTTTTATAGATACACACCATTCCGAAAAACCTGGCTGGCAGGCTTTCACAAATTTTTGCCTCGAAAAATTTACACTTGATTGGATATCCTTTTTAATAATTCACATAGGTCATGTTTTTTACCATTTTTCATTCACTTCACTGTGTTTATATCACAGCAGAAAAATAGAATTTTCCTTCTGCCATCCATCAGACTTTCCATCTCACTCTCATAGAAAATTAAGTAACTTCAACTCATGTGTGAAAAATACTTAAAATGCTTCAACATTTTATTTCTTTCTGGCTTTTGTATTTATTGATTTTCTCTCTCTCCTTTTTCTCTTTTCTATGACAAGAGAAATATTCAGCCAGTCAGTCAGTCATTCAGATTATTTATTATTTCATTTCTTTCTTTCTCTCTGAACGAATGATTTTAAAAATTTTATTAAGACGAAAGGCAAAAAAAAGGAAAAGGAAAGCAAAGGCAGGTGAGGATGATAATAAAAACAGAAATGATGAGGATGTGAGAAACAATCATGCATCATGAATGAAGGTGTTCTGTGTGATGTATATAAGAAAAAATTTTCCCATAAATGTCTGAAATGTCAGAAATAGATTTTTGAGATTTCTATTAAAAAGTTTATTTTATTTATAAGTGAAGGAAGGCACAAGTAGTAAGAAGTTGTGATTTTTGGGTGTGATTTTTTCCCTAAATAAAAAGGATAAAATTTATGAGCAGAAAGAGGTGATTTATGTAAGACAATTTTGTGGGAAATTTTATGAGCTTGGTTGAAAGGTTTAAAATTTCAAGTTTCTAAATTAACAAAAATTCTTTCAATAAATCACTCAAAGGTGTTTGAATTTCTAAAAATATCCAATTAAATTTAATGTTTGGCTAAAAATTTAAGGTAGGGAAAAATTTAATGCCATTTTCAGGTAGAAGAAAATAAAAACATCACGGTTTCGTAAAATCATGAATAATTTAATAGAGAGACTCAGAAAAATCATGAAATCAATAAAAAAACTGAAACATTAAAAATAAAATATTTTTTCATGCACGAAAATGCTTTTATTTCTGCATCGAAAAGAGCAACAAAGTGAAAGGGAAAAATTTTAGTGAACGCGACAAAAAATTCATATTTTTATGGGTCACTTATTTTGATATTAAAGTTCATTTTATAATTTTTCGAGAAAATAGGTGGGATGAGGGACTAGACTGAGAGAAGACGATGACCATAATTGAAAAATTGTTTTATTGGATCGTATTTTATTTAACCATTCATCTGCTGTTGCTGCTATATGCAATACAATAATAATCGTCGAGAGAAATGAGAACTTTATGGCTGGATAAAAATTAATATTCATTTTATGGCTCAATTGACTTCAATTGCTCTTCGTAAATAATTTTATATTTTCCAGGTAAATAAAATCTCGTTCTCACATTTGGTAGAGAGAGAGGAGAAGCAATTAATTTTAATTATAATTTGATGGCTGATCAATTATTATTATAGATGCTCATTCAGTTAGATGCTTGCTACCTAAATTTGCTTTTTTTTTTTAAAGAAGCATAATTCGCAAGAGATTTTTAATTTATCGCTGATGAGAATTTTCCTAACACAAAGTACACATAGAATAAAAACTGCCGATTCATCGCCTGCTTGCTCTTCTTTTTTTCTTGCTTAGCATCTTTCTAAAGCAAGCAATGAACGACCGAAAGAGAAAGAGAAATCATTTCATATTTTTTTATAATTGTTGAAGCAACATGAGGTGAAAATAACAGCTATAAAACGTTGACTGCTTTTTTCATTCCATAAGCGAGATCACATACACACACAAAGTTGCAAAATCATCACCATCATCGTTTTATTGCCTAATTAAATTTTCTTCTCTTTCACTAAAGCACGACATTTGATTACAATGTTTTAAGAAAATTATCATATGTTTCAATGGTTGAATCACATACTTTAGTCACAAATTCTTCATCTGTTCCGCTATAAAAGGCTTCAGGTGAAACATACTTTGGTAATTTCTCATTATATTGATCGCGTCCTAGAAGCTTAAGGAATTGATGTCTATTTTTCATTCGGCTCAATCTCGTTGCAAAAATTTGTGGATGTTGAAGAATTTTCTCTTTTGAAAAATTCATTACATTGTGCATGTAACTAAATCTTTCTATGACATGATCTCTGTCTGTGATGAGGAGAAAAAAATTAAATTTGATTTATGATAGAAAAGAAAGAGAATATTTCACTTACTCATCATGAAAAGTTTGGGTATAGAAAGCAGTAATAATTTTGTTTCCTCTCCATCGAAACCCATCTCTTCTCGCACACAGAAATTGAGTTCACGAACATGCATCAAATGTGATGTAATTACTCTTGGATATTTTGTTGCTAGAAATCTTACATCATTGCCGGTAAGTGCGAAATTTTTCTGGAAAAATCCAAGTCGTCTGTCGATTCGTTTTGTTGAGAAATTAAGCCAGAAAGGATCTTTTATGACAATTGTCTGCACTTGTTCAAGTGTGAAATTTTTTGATCGCAGGTAATATACACGTGTTTCAAGTTCATCAATTTCATTCTTAAAGAACAAAGGATTTTTTGTTAGAAATTCTCCATATTTTTCTGGATCAATTCCCAAGTCATGAAGAAACATTAAATGTCGCTTGACATTGCGATTGAAATCTAACTTCAATACGAATTCAGCTAAACCTTTCTTCTGCTCAATCTTACTCAAATCAACTCCTAATTCTACGAATTTCTGTAATGTTTCTGATTTGTTTACATATGCTGCGAAATTAAATGTTGGTGGCAAATAAGTTGGAAAATCTTCGCCGGGAATCAGCTCTTTGTCTGTTGTTTCTTCGAGTATATTTGGTTTTCTTACTACTTCATTTGTTGTTTTCACTGGTTCTAGCGCTGTACAATAACGCTGAATATTAATTATTTTAATATTTTTAAATAACTTCACAATGTGTCTCATCTTTTTGTTTACTAAAAATTTTTAAAAATATTCATTGACAGTCGAGAACTTTCTAGCGCATTTTTAGTTTCTTTCTTGTATTACAGGCATTTCACGTGTTTCATTTTCAAGATTTTATAATGACAAAATGATCTGAAAAATTATTACCTTCATCTTCAAAAATATGCTAAAATTTATGAGCAACTTTGTATAACTGTATAAAAAGATTTAAATTCAGTGAGCAAAATTAAGCAATAGAACAATATTGAAAATTTATAAAAATTCATCAAAAGTTTTTATTAAAAATAACATAAAAGTACGAAATTTATAGCTCCTCAAAGGATTTTAGCAAATAAAGCATCATTATGCCAGTCCCTAGCAGTGCATTTCAACAAGGATCTCAGCCAACTTGCTTCGATAAAATGAAATATGGTAAATAGACAAAAACATGTTATTGAAATTGTATTTTCTCACGTTAATTGACATTAATTTTTAGGTTTCACGATCGGTTTTTGTGTAGGGATGGCAAGTGGTGCTCTTTTTGGAGGATTTTCAGCATTGAGGTGAGTTTAAAGTGATAAAAAAGTAAATTATAAAATATTTGCTGGATTTTATTCCATGTAAACAAGAAATTACGCAATTTATTTGAAATTTCACGAAAGAATTATGCATTTCAAGCTTATAAAATAACATTGTGATTAAATTTATTGTAGATATGGATTAAGAGGACGCGAGTTAGTGAACAATGTAGGAAAAGTTATGCTTCAAGGTGGAGGAACGTTTGGCACATTCATGGCAATTGGTACAGGACTGAGATGCTGAAGAACTTTTTATGTTGCTAAAAGCGCCAATTGAATGTAAAAATAAATTGTTTTAAGTTTTAAAAATAAAATTTCTAGTACTCGAAATGAAAAAAGGCATTGAGATTTTATGACTTATAATGTCTATGACTTTCTTTTTTATTTGCACATTTGATTTCCACAATATGTCTAAAATTTTATAACGAATAATTCACACAACACTCATGCTCTCATTATCAACATTCCGCGTTTTTGTGATTGATGCTTGCTGTGACAACAGCTCATTTTGTCCGTTGGGATTTTTACTTTTTAAAATTCCCACTAGCCACGATTTAATACGACTATACTTTTTATTAGTACCATTTCGTTCTTCACAGCCACTACTTTCCTCATCTCGATTTGTTCTCATCGTTTCTAATTCTAATGAGTGCCAACGTTTAGGCTCGAGAAGTGGCTCATGATCAGATCTCTGAGTTTGTGTTGTTACGCCACCATTGCAACCTACACTAACATCTTTTTGGAGCGGTTCACTAGTGTTGTTTTTACGCTTTCTAAAATTTTCGTTATTTCTCTTATTTAGCTGCTGATTATGTTGATGATGATGATGATCAGTGATTGGAAATGGATCATATGAATGACTCTTCTTAAAGCTTAAATATTCTTCATCAAATGGCCTCAATGAACCTAAAAATTAATCAAAAATTAATAAATTTTTTTAATTATTTAATAATTTTCTTACATATATCATCATTAGATGAATTAATTGTACTGATTTGTGTTGGTCGAATCAATGCATAAGGTTTTTCACTACTACCATTTAAAGTATCTCTTCCAAGATCCTCAAATGTATCTCCAATCATTTCTGAGTCATTGTTGTTAATATATAATGGAGTGTTATCATACTTTCGATGTTTTGAAATGAACGGTGACGAATCTCTATATTCGCGATATGAGCCACCACCATCATCATTTCTTTGCGCATTTGATTGACGTCGACTATCGCATAAAATGCTTCGATTATCTGATGCGCCAAAGTTCATTATACATGAGATCGATGGCTGTTTCGATTCGCCTAAGCATTTTGGACTTTTGCGTGGTCGACAAAATAACGGTGGAGGTAAATCTCTTAAATCTACATTTCGTTTTTGGATGGCACTTTCAGTTGCTCCCGTAAGCCAATAAGTCAATACATCGCCTTTTCCCTTCATCGGCACAACGCCTCGACACTCAGTCACATAGCCTCCTAATTTGTCTAATGCATTTTTGCATTGTTGCGATATGTGAATCTTCAATGGCTCTCCACATGACTCCATTCGAGATGCTGTGTTAACCGTATCGCCAAAGAGACAAAATCTAGGCATTGTTAGTCCAACCACACCTAAAGAATTTTTAAAAATGTATCCGATTTCATAATTTATTAGGAATTACTCATTACTAACCAGCCACAACAGGTCCAGTGTGAATTCCAATTCTTAATTTAAGTATTTCATTCGGTCGGTGAGATATGTGATGATTTTTAACAGCCTTAAGCAGATCTAGAGCCATTGATGCAATTTCACCAACATGACGGTTTCCATTTATAATTGGTAAACCAGAAACTACCATGTAAGCATCACCTGTAATAATTTTTATTAAGTTAAATGTTAAATGAAAAAATAGATAAATAATTTACCAATAGTTTCAACTTTATAAACATCAAAGCCTTTTATAATTCTGTCAAAAACTGTATAAAGATCATTAAGAAATTGAACAACTTGCAGCGGTGTGCTTTCAGCTGACAATTGTGTGAATCCAACAATATCACTAAAGTATATTGTGACCTGTAAAATAAAAATATTATTTTACTGATTCGTGTAAAGAATTTAACTTACAGAATCATAAGTGACTGGTTCAACGCCTAAACCCATAGTTAATTTTTCAGCAACTGGTTGTGGAAGCATTCGATTAAGAAGATCTTCTGTTTTTCTTTTTTCCTCATACAACAATCTCGTTCTCTCATTGACAATATCTTCCAAATTGTTTGTGTACTTTTCCATCATTTCCATTATTTGATCCATGATGTTCTTTGATTTGCCATTACGCATCTTTTTCAGACGTGTACGAATTGTTGGAAAGTCTGGTCTAACTTCAGGATTTTCATGCCAGCAGTCTTGAATGCAACTAATTACGTAGTCAGGACAATTGTCGTCTTCTAATAGACATTCAAGATCTGGTCGAAATGGTGGTTTTTCATCGTCGATTGGCGTTTCTTTGACTAATTCAATAATTTGCTTTGGTTCATAATCGGCTAGTCCAAATGGTCCTTTTCTACCGCAAATTTCGTAAAGGATTATGGCAAATGCGTAGACATCGCCCTTCTGACTGCCATGAATGTTTGGATTTCGAAGCAGTTCTGGTGATTTCCAAAATAAACCTGTTAAAAACGGAGATATTTATATGGCTAAGTATGATCAAAAGTATGTAACTTACTTCGGAAATATTGATGTTCACCAACAGATCCGCTACTATCTGCAGAATGCCGTAAATCATGCAGACCGAAATCCGTTATTTGCAGCATCCAACGCGATGTTATGACACAATTTGATGACTTGAGATTACCATGAAATACTAATGCTGATGTATGTATGTAAATCATACCCTGTTATTGCAATCCATCAGTAATATGAACATTTTTTAAGGTGCAGCATGTACTCACCTTGATTAAATCATTAATCAGCGATGCAATAAACAAATTATCTAACTTTATGTCCTCATTCTCTATTATATCGTATAAACTTCCCTTAGCACAATAATCAGTGACTAGCAAAATTCGCATGGGTTCAACACACGCTCCTAAATAAAGTCCATAAATCAATTTTATTTTCATAAACAATTTAATGATTTTACCTATAAAACTATTAATATTATCATGACGCAAATCACGAAGAGTTCGAAACTCTTTCATCAATTCTCGTGACATGTCTTTTTTCTTGGAAAATTTAAGTTCTTTCACTCTCACAATCACACCACGAAATTGACCCGTTGTCGTCCATACTTGGTAACGTGATCCATAGCTTGCTGCACTTACAAGACTCAACTAAACGATAAACAAATTAATTTTAGTCTTGGAAAGTGTTTTAGAACTCACTTTGCTTGGTGATGAAACAATATCATTATTAAAATATCCCTTGATCTCATGTGGTTCAATTTTCCATAACAAGCCTTCAATTTCTAGCTCAATTTTCCACTTGCGATAAATACTAATGGTTATCACAATAGAACAGAACAACAAGAGACCCAATAGGCCAGATATTATCATCGATATAACATGACGATCATCTTTAATGCACTGTTCATTCATGAAGCCACACTGTGGCTCATCTGTTGGAATAACCCCGCCACCAGGCCAATCAATTCGAAGAATATTATTAAATTTATATTCCTATATAAAATTGAAAACAAATTTTAAAATTATTTAATTGAAAGGAAGTCTAAAAATAACTCATCTAAAACAAGAAAATTAAAACTCACTTACTGGTAGTGAATTGTTATTATTGCGGCCTTGAAAAGTGGCAACAGTAATCATATGGCGATCACATGTGAAATTTGAGTCTTTTGGTGAGAACTGAGACTCTTTAAGCGCAAGCACTGAGAAATTTCCTTCTGAATCGCCATTCTCATCAATCCATATCTCTGCACCAGTTACACCTGTAATAATTTTATTATTTATAGTTAGTTTATTATTTTTATCGTCTGATTAATTGAAAAGTTTTGCAAAATTAAATTTTAAGTTGATCAATTTACAAATTCAAACAATTAAAACAAGATGAAACTTGTAAAAATTTGAATCTTTTCGAAAATCATCAAAAATCATCTTAAATTTAAATTAATTTAAATCAAAAAACAAAAACTAAACTGATACAGTTTGAATTCTTTTCATTTTAAGTTTTTGCCATATAGTCAGAAAGTCTGCCTTGTTTATTATTCATCATACTCACTTGGATATTTTTTCTCTTGAATTATGGCACTAATTATGGCAGTTCCGTTGCTTGCTATTTCTCTTATCACCTCATCTGTTAACGGTCGCGACAATTCTTCCTTCTTCAACAATTTGTGCAGTGCATTTGCATATAATTTTACAGCATCATACAAATAAGCTGCATAAATCGAAACAAATTTTACAAAATTTTTCTTATTTGGAAAGCTTGGATTTCTAAACTCAAATGGCTTTTTTTCGTTGTATTTGCGAACTTTGTCGGTGAATTCTTCATAGTTTTTGGTTGGTGGTGTAGAAACGACAACAAGCAGACTACGTGCTCTTTTTGTAAAGCCTTCGATTTCGTTGCATGATTTATATTTGCTAAAGTTGTCAAGTCTGTATAGATACTTTTTCGCCTCTCTGTTGAAGAGAAAGAAAGAAAGAGGATCGCAGTAGATTAAAGGAAATTGCATATGAAATGTAAAAGCACTTACTCTGCAGAATAACTCATCATATCAACAAAGATCACCATATATTCGCCTTTGTCGAACAGCTGAATCGATTCCATCGATTGCATCATGTCTACGAGAGCGTCAGGTGTTCCCAAGAATATGTAAATTCTCGTTCGATTCATTGTATTTTGAATGATCTGGTTTTTAATTATTTCATCATTATAAAAACACAAAAGCATTCGCGATGCGGTAGATTATGATGATGGCGAGAAAAGAAAGAGGAAATTTTAATTAATTATCATGGTTGAAAAAGAAGCATCGTTTTGCAAAGATTTTAAAAGATTCTTTAGGAATTTTAAATTTCAACTGAAATTTTTTTTATTGTTTCGATTTAGTATAAAGTGATTGCATAGGAAACGCAACAAATTTCGATTTTAAAACTTAAAAGTTGTAAATTTATTTCAACTTTTATTGAAATCTTTGAAGCTTTAGTTTTAATTTCTTTTCTTTTTTAAATGAAATTGTTAAAACTGGAAGAAGAAATTAAAGAAATTGGCAAAACTTGTGAAATGCAATGTTTACAATCTACAGCGTTTTGTGCAAACTACAATGCTTTATGCAACCAAGAAATTACAAAATCAAATTTCTTTCTGATAAAATAATTCTTGAGAAAAAATATATTAGTGAACTTTGAAGGAGGCTGCAAAAACAGTAAATTCTTGTAGTTTTTGACAGTAAATATTAAATATTTTTTATCAAAAATTCTTTTTATAGGGAATTATCCACTTTTCACTTGTTTTTTTACAAATTATTCAAAACTGGCTTTAAATAGACTCAATTTCCTTAATAAATATTTTTGAATTACAAAAATTAAATCTTTTAGGTGTTTCAATTTAGATAAAAATTTAAAATATACTAGCAAGAATGAATAAAGGTAAAAGAACCTTAAAATGTTGTTTTCACATATGAATAAAGTCAAATAATAATCATTAACCCTAAGGTTTCAATATGTCAGTTACAATGTAATATTGATGATAATTTGTGTTATCTGAAATGTATTCAACTTTGTTATTAACTTCAATTACACTAGCAAGAATAAAGACAAAAATTGTTTTGTAATTTTCATAGAATCACCCATATATGTTAATAGCTTGAAAGTTTGAAAGAGCGCGCGGCAAAAACACACAACACGCGAAATGTTTTAATTCATTTTGCTTCTTCTTTTGTCGCTCTCTTTTAGTTATTTGCATTTGTATTTGTGTGAGAGAGCAACAGCAGCAGTTTGAGAGAGTGAACTTACATTGTACCAATAGCCTGGTCGACAGCAGTCCATACTCTGCTCACAACATTTGTGACGATCGACCACCTGCTTTTTATGATTGATCGTCTTATTATGTGATTTCGCTTGTTGGCTCAATGACTCGGCCACTCTTTCCCATGCCTCCTCATAGATTATCGAAAACTTATTCCAGCGATAATAATTTAAAAGCGCGATCACTGATTTGGTCACCTGATTTTACAAAAAGAAGAGGAAAAGAAATGAGAGTTGAAGCTGATGGGAGGTTGAATTGATTGATTTGTCTTACCTGTGTATCAGGCGGCTCTGTACGAGCAAAAGTTGGAATTGCGCTTGCTTTATAATCTGAACATTTCTGCATAATATCAAGAAATTAAATTTTTAAAAAGAACATGTATGAACAAGTTTTTGTTTAAATTTAATTTGATTTGATATTGTCTAAAACTTCTAAATAAAATGCCAAAATTAATTTTAAAATAACTCACATAAGCAATCATAGGAATGTTTCGACTTTGAGTAACAATAGCTTCAACTGCACACGTTCCTTCAGGTCCGAAAATAGTCGAGACGCCATTGCAAATCATATCAGTTATGGCACGCGTTGCGATGACTGTATCACCTCGTGTGTCATTCCACCATAATTCTAATTTAACATTTGGCAATATTTTTGTATCATTGTTGATTTCTTCGAGCGCCATTTGAATTGCACCAGAAATTGCTAATCCTTGACGATCTTTAAGATCGCCTTTAATGGCTGTCAAGTAGCCAACATTTAGCGTTGTTGTTTTCGAATGGCTTCCATCGACAGAGTTAAAATTCGTAGCAAGTGCCACGAAAGTTACGATAAACGCTCGTATAATAGACATGGCCCCAGCGAAAACTCAAATTGGGGCCGTTCTCGATCATCCGAACGGAAAATTTCAAAAAATTGCTGAAAAGAGAAAGAATCTTTGTTGATGATGATGTCACTTTGATATGGCCGCGAAACTCATGTTCTGACTCTTTCGAAATGAAAACAATGCCACCGTGGTGCAGATCATTAATCAAAAATGACTCGCCTCAACATCTTCATTCACCTTCGTTCATTCATTCCACTCGACTTCATTCATCATCATTTATAGTTCAATCGCTGCTTACGTTATGTTTCTCACATTCTGCAGCAACATGTGTGAGCGAGAAAAAACAGAAAAACACAAATATAAAATGCAAATTTTTTTTATCCTTTAACTGACTTTTTCTTTGTTCAAAAATTAAAGAATTTCAATTAAAAAAAAAGTCTTTACAAGTTAAGAATGAACCGGTTGAGTGTGAGAACACAAATTATTGATGTCGACCGTCAAACAAGTCATCTAGCAGCAGCAGTCGCTCATAGGAGTGTAAATTTGTATTTTTATTTATGAATCGAGCAGAGGAAAGAATCAATGAAGCGAGATCCTCTTATTTATAGCGCTCTTATAGCCGATAATCTCTCTTCACCTCCTCCTCTTCCTCTTTGAGCTCAACTGGTCAATACATTCTGGCATTCTGTCATGAAAAATCATTAAACACCTTATCGAAATCCGCACAGCACCACTATCAATTGGCGCCAATCACCCAGAATTTCTCGTTTCTTCCTCGCCTCGATTATAAGTAAGGTTTCATTCATTGCTTTACGAACGAAAAACATCTCTTTTCTACTTAACACACAGCACGCACGACACAACAAGAATCTCTTTAAAAATCGTCTCTTATGCTGCTGCTGCTGCTCTCTCACTCTTGCCTTACTTCTTTTTTTTTTTGTTTCGGTAAAAAAATGTTAAATTGAAAAATACGAAAAACACTGAAATCTATTTTTATCATTCCGGTTTTTAAAGGCAAAAAAATGTGTATGAGTATGTATATAGAAAGAAAACGCTGTGCCACCTTAATATGTATGTGACCGCGAGCGGACACAAAAAGAAAAAGAATAAAATACAATAAATATAAATACAAACTGCTGCGAGATCAATTTTTTTTCGGCATGCCATGGTTAAGTATTGTTGAAAATTCATTCATGATTTTTCTTCTCGCTTTGATTTGCTTTTTTTTCGGCTCCTCTTTCGAGGATAAGAATAAGAATTCAATAACCTTTTGATCATTATTTATTATTTTATCATCATACTTTCTCTCTAAATGGAAAGAGAATTGAGAAAATTTCAGGAATTTTAATGTGACTCGCTAATTGTGAGAGTTATTTGGTGCTGAATTTTTAATTTGTTATGTTAATTTGTTGCAGAGACTAATTTTATACTGATTGGAATATTCCATTTTGAAGACTTTTTTTCTATTTTATTAAACGCTAGTCATTTATAATGTTTGCTGGAATTTTAGAGAAATAATAGAAATTTTGAATATTGAAAATTTTTATCGAAACTTTCGTCAAGATTTTTTAACGAAACTAGGGGGATAGAAACATCCCCCGGAACGAAACAAACAAATTGTAAACAAAAGAAATTTTTATCAAAAATTGTCGAATTTAATAATTTAAAGTGTTCAATTATTAATTTTAAGTGCTAGAATGTCAGTATAACTTGTCAAACTGTTAGGATAAATTAAAATTCATCAAGAACAATTGGTAAAGATTGAATTTTGAAATGCATATTTTTTGATAAGAAACATTCTATTATTTCTTTTTTATAATCGCTTCATTTTACGACCAAATTGCTCTTATTCATCATAGTAATTTCCACAAAATCTTTCTTACTAAATATTCTGACCTATTTCATATCTTTTCGTTGCTATCGAAGTGAAGAAGAAGAATTTTATTTAAAAGAATATGAAAAAGATTAAAATTGATTCATCGCTGCTAAATATTTGCCATTGATTTCAAAGTAAATTAATTGCAAAGAATTTTCGATTGTCGATTAAAAGATGACCGGTGCCAAAAAGCAAAGAATGTTGAGAATTTCCGATATTTTAATTCAAGAGTCAGCAAGGTATGAAAGAAATTTTTTTGTTGGTTTTTATTTAGAGAAGAATTTTGTTAAATGTCAAATTCTACTTACAAAAAAAATATATCTTAATTCCTGCATATTTTGCGCATTAGATCTTTATTCTTTTGTGTCGCATTTAGAGTTAATCGATATTTATCGGCAATAAACGTTTTTTTTAAAGAGAAATACAAAAAAAATTTACGATCAACTTTCTAAAGTACTTAGCGAATAGACCACTTCTTTTCCCATTCGTTTAGTTCACCTTCTTTCTCTGCTCATTCTGCGCTCATTTCAATATTTCGATTTT
Source organism: Polypedilum pembai (assembly GCA_014622435.1). NCBI lineage: Eukaryota > Metazoa > Arthropoda > Insecta > Diptera > Chironomidae > Polypedilum > Polypedilum pembai. The sequence continues at coordinate 80,422 of JACWBX010003697.1, forward strand.
CAATTAAAGCAGTTGGCAAACACAATTGGTCCAACATAGGAGAGAGCTAAAAAGGTCGTTGAATATAAATTCTACTTGTGCACACAAAAAATTATATAGTTTCTTAAGCAAACAAGCCCATCGATACTGGCGTGTTTTAATTGGATTATTTACTCGCTCACTGTCGACCCTTTATTTATTGTAGCTTAAAGAAAATTGTTTTCAAGAAAATTTTCATTTCACTTAAGGATTCGGGTATTTTTCCATGAAATGATAAAAACAAGTTGCATAACATAGTGAAAAAAAAACAAATGCAAGCACATCGACACAACATTTTATCATGCAAATTGTTATTGTCATAAAGTTTAATAAATTATTGCCGCGTCTGCAATCTTTCTCTCTTTCTCGTACTGAAATAGGTAGTGACTTGTTGTGCGAAGAGCAGCAGTGACTTTATATATTTTTTAATGTAAATGACCCCTCAAATGCATCTCATTCTCTCTCTCTCTCATACAGCGACAAACAACGTTCAAGTTGCTGCAATGTGTAAATGAGGTAAATGAAAAATAATGTAATTTTATGCGTTCTTGCATACCTCACTGCATACCAGCTAAAGAATAGCCATATTAACACACACATGAGCATGACAACCATTATTGATAGCAATGATGATCACATTTAGTAGTAATTATAGAGTGCTTAATGATATGAGTTTCATTCACATCGTAATCATCATTGCTATCAATTAAATGACAATAATAAGTATTTTTACAATTGAATTGGTGAGAATTAAAATTGTTAAATGACAGTTTTCTATGGAGAAGTTTTTAAGGTGAAAACACTTTGATTATTTTGCATTTTTAGTTCTTTTTGAGAGTGTAATTAAGCAAAATTTCATCTTTATTTGCTTAATTAGTGATATTTATTGTTGAACATTGCAATTAAAAGACAAATATGATGAGTTTGTAGCTCATTTTGCATACAATTCAGTTTTTAAAATTCTTTTGTTTTAGTTTTTAGCGAACCGCTATTATATTCACTATGGCTGGTTGGCTAGCGCTTAAAAAAAAACAATAGCTAAAGCTTTTTTTTAAATGATCATTTATATCGCGAAAATGTGCAGGCACTGCTTTATATTTAGCTTGAATGCTGTTTAGAAAATTATTTATAAAGAAAAAAGAGGATATTATTAAACTAATACGGACTAAATTTCAAATAATTTCAGCTTAAAACTTGAATTAATTTGATTTTGTTTCAAAAATTATTTTCGAAAAATTGTTTCGAAAATTCAAAATCTTTTCAATAAAAGGTGTAAAAACACGTTTAAAATAAAATTTCAACGGTCAAAATTTCGATTGGAATTACCATGCTCTAAGTTGGACTTTACTTAGAGCAAAAACTGATGAAATTTTTTTGCTCAGAGCATTAAGAAGATGATAATTTATTAATTTTTCAATAAGACTTTGTACACTGATCTGTAATAGCAAAAATTCGTTCAAATCAAATACGATGCATTGAATAATTTTTAGTCTTCTTAAACATTTAAAAACTTGCACATTATACAAACAATCAACTTATAAAATGACTTAAGCAAACAATACTAACAGCTTTCTTTAATACAAACTTCAAGTTAATTTATAGTGTCTTTGCCTAGACGAATGACTAACTGTTAACAACAAACAACGAGTTTATAAATAGAAATCGCACGAAAATAAATTATAAAAGGATCACAAAAGCAAATTGATTGCTTTAAAAGGCTAATTTGAGAGTAAAACGACAATAAAGATAAATAGTAAATGATTTAAGTGCGATTATTAACTGAATGTGTCTATTTTTATCAACGTTTCATGAAGTTTATTTATATTTCTGGTTTTTTCTTTGTATTACTTTATTGTGTCTTGCTATTATATGCAGATTGAATGGACGAGCAAGCGCAAGAAATAGAAGAAAAAAAAACCCATAACGTATATGCTCATGTACGATGTTTACAGAATCAGAGTCCGGCTGAAGTACTAAGCGACAAATAACAAGTCCGAATGTGTGTACAGTTTATAAAAATGAATTGTGTACACAATTCCAATGAAACAAGGTCATTTATTTTACACTCTTGATGTATATATGAACTTTTATGATATTGTTCATTCTAAAAATAGACTTTAATCATATCTTCTCGCCTACACTTCTCTACTTCTTCTTCCTTAATCTACAAACGTTGTAAAAAGTGCCGTAAGTGAATACGAAGTGTGTTCGTCACTCATTCAATTCTAATATGGTGACAAATACATGCTCTTTGCTTCTCACACGATTATGATGTTTCATTGTTTTTTTCGATTAGCTGTCTATATTAATTTAACACTCAAGCACGACTTTTATGTTATAAAATCAAACGATTAATTAATATTTACAGCGAGGAAGCTATTTTGACAGTTTATTGAATTATTTAAGCTAAATGTGAAGTCGATGCGTGCATAAAAAAATAGATTAATTTAAATTGATGGAAAAATACTCTCATCAAAGATCTTTTTTTTCGGCTTCACTTCTTTTAATCTTTTTTTAATTTGTATTTAACAAAGACGATTAACAAGTTAAAGTTTATTTTAAAAAAATTTCTCTATTTATAAAAACTTATTTTGAGTTTGGTTTGTATTTTCATCAATTGAGAGAGATAAAGATTGGCGTTACTGCGCCAATTAATTTCTTTATAAAAATAAATATTCATCTAAATTTAAAAATTGTCAACATTCATCGACACAAATAATCAAAAAAATTGAAAATACACAATAAAAACTTTCCCTAACAAACTGCTAAAAAATGTTTTTCAATGTGTGAATTATGAAGGATAACATTTGTTTGTCATATGACAAATTTTAAAATTGTCAAATTTAACTAAAACTAGTCAAGTTAATTTTAGGTTGATCTCAAAAACTTGTGTGCAAATTCTGTTGCTTAAATAAAAAATTTACAAGTGATCGATAACAGGTAATTAATAAATTCAACAACTTCTTTTCCCTCCATCGTTGTATATATGCGACGTAAATTCAGTTAATTTTAAAAATTGACGCTGAGCTATTTTTAGCACATTTTTTTGCTTGTTGTCACTTTTAATTCAATGTACGTGAAAAAAAGACGATACATTCCGAAGTGAGAATGGAGACGAACAGAATCTCTGATTGCTTCTTATCGTCACATATATAAAAAAAATTTTTGAAACAAATTTAGCACTTTATGAATAAAACGTGTATATATTCAGCATCTGTAGCTTCAAGTGATGAAAATTTGATTCATCTAAGTCATACTGCACACTTTCTTATCTCATTCAAAAATAGAAGAGAGAAATTTTATATACTTAATGTTTGCAAGGTTTGTTTTTAGACAACGACAGACTTTATTTGCGTAAATTTATCTTCTCTCTCATCTCACACATTGGTGCTAATTGAGTGTGCTTGAATTTTCATTTAATTATCATAAATTTTAAAAAAATTTCATATCAGATTCTTGAAAAGAATTTTTTTTGTGTGGCTTTTTAAATATTATGTTAAGAGAGTCTAAAGAATCTAGAGAATAAGAATTCTATTTAATCTACTACAGCATGTAAATCTCATGACCTATCTCGTTCACATTCATCTATCTTTATTTTCATTTTCCTGTAGTCGTTCGTGTCTTTTTTTTGTCAAAACAATTTGTATTGACGTCATAAAAGAAAAGAAACGCATAAAAATGAGTTTTTATGAAGTATGAGAAAAGGAGGTCAACGATCTTTTTTCTCTTTTCTTTAAATTCTATTTATAGACTTCCTTTAGTGATCTGATTTCGCTTTTAATGCTATCCCATGCATGTTTTTATGCTGGCGTTGCTGTATTAATAATATTATTATCGTGGAATTTTCTTTTCAATTTTGTTTACAGAAAGTAAATTTACTGAATTTGATTAGTTATGAAATTTTTACAGAATGATATCATTAAACAATTTCTCAAAAGAATTTAAAATGGTTTTATTATATGACAAATATTTAGAAGATTTATATTAAAAATACAAGGGGTTAAAACTCTTAACAAAACAAAAGAGTCATAGAGAAATGAATTTTAATATAAAAACTACAATTTTTTTAATATTTTTGATATTTCCAGGCGAATAAACGCGTTTATCTTTAATGTTCTTTTATTATCTCTTACTATCCTTTATAATTTTTCGATCTTTTAAAATTTTGTACATTTTGGGACTGAATTTCACTACAAAATAGCATTTATCCTTTTAGTTTATGTTCGTTTCATTAATAAAACTATTTTATTCATTGAAAACCCTAGCAAAATGAACCCAGTGAGAAATTTAGTCCAGAATTTTTTAATATTTCCCCCGATCCGGACTAAATGAAGTCCGGCGGCCGTCCTATCCGGCCAAATTTTCATACAAAAAAGTTAACATTTTTCGGAATTTTCACATTTTTTCTAATATCCGGACTCCGGCTAAAAAAAATTTTTCTCACTGGGAAGATTGAATTTTTCTTTCGAAATTTAATTTTTTTTTAAAAAATATTAACAAAAATAAATCTTCGTAAATTGTTGCTTAAATAGACTCTTAAATTGTAATATACCACTATTTAATGATAAAATATGATAGTATAAGTCTTACTTGAACATTCCAGATCATTTTACTAAAGAACATATGTCCGTATTTTATCAAAAACAAAAAAAATGTAATCTTTTGTATTCTTGAATGATCTTAAACGATATTTTGCTACCTTTTAATTTAACTTCATGATATCAAAAACATGTTTTGAATAATTGCGGAAAGCGAATTTGTTTTTAAGAGAGCTTGCAGCAAGGAAATGATGAAAAAAAGTAGAAGATAACAAAAATAATGAACTAAAGTTGAAAAAATAAATTTAATTGGAATTTACAAGTAAAAATAACGCACGGATGTTGAAAAATTATGCATGGGAAAATTTAAGTTTAGAATTGTAACTAATTTTTGAAATATTTTCGAAATTTGAATTCAAAAGTTCGAAAGAATTTTGAATATTTTCGAAATTAAAATTGGTTTTTGAAAGAATTTAAATTTTTTATTCAGCTTTTCAATTTAACTGTTGACAAACAATTTTGTCAAAAAAAATATTAAAGTCTAGACATGAATTCATTCACGTATTCAAATACGCTCTAATAATATTTCTTTATCAATTTTTATAATTGAAAAAAATGTTTGAAAACAAATCTAAAAGAATTTCTAAGATTTTTAAATTATTTTCTCATGAAATTGCATTGCAAGACTAGTTTTTTTCTAAGATTTTATCTCTACAGCAATGTCATCTTTCATTTTCGCAATTCTCTCTATCTCACTCATGAGTATGTCGTACACGTATTTTTACAATATTTTAATGTTTATTGAGATTGAGACGACAAAGTGATCACGATTCGCGATATCAATCGAACTTGACACTTTTGACATGATATAATATTTCAATTTTTTTTTCTCTCTCTACTTTTCGAGTCAGATGACTAAAAGTCCGTTCTACATTTGATTGAATTTAATTGATTCCATTGAATAATGATTATTAGACTCTTCCCGGTTTCTTTTTTGCAATTGCATTTCTCGTCAAACGACTTGATCAGCAAACACATCAATGTTAGTCAGAGTATGTATTTCTAAAAATAGATTCCTCTAATCAGTTGTTAAATGATGCAAATAAACATGTGACTGAATGATGATGATGCGAGTGAGACGACGACGACGATTCTTTGGTCAGCAATGTGATATGTGTATGCTAACCACAATGACACTTTATTTTCTTGCTCCACTCGTTGTGAGTGTGTATGTTCTTCTTTTAATATGGCTTTACAGTCAAAAAAGAACTTGTTAATGAACGAAATCGACAGAGAAAAAAAATTATTTTTTGTGTGGATATTTTTAGACGCGAGAAGTAAAGAAAATTTTTTTTTCGTGGTTTCATGCGACTAAATTAAGTGATCGTTGTTTCAAACGTAATTGAAAAATTGTGATGCGCTTTTATTATTTAATAAAACTTGATGACTTTATTTATAACGAAATTATTTAATTTAAATTTCAAAAATACGTTAAAAATAAGAAAAATTTTCAAAAGTAAAATTGCAACGCAAAAGATTTACCAAAATACAATCTCATAATGATGATGAGAAAAATACAACAAAAAACAGGTCTCTTTCTCATTCGCACAACCAGTCATTGACGATTTGTGTGTGCATTTAGAAAGGCAGCAGACGATTAAGCTGCAAACAAATTGGCAAATCATTTAGAAGCACAAAAGCAATTTTTTTTTCTCTCTCTCTTTCTTTTCTCGATTGCTACTCGTTCAATGAATTTTTTGTTTGAAAACTATTCGAGTTGCTGCTGCTGCTTAATTGCACTTTTTTCAAATTCACGATCCACTGAAATGTTCATAAATTGCAGCCGCTCGCTTGAGGCTCTTCTATTTGTTCTTATTGTGTGTGCAAAGCAACAGATAAGGAAAGGGAGTTTCATACCTCGATTTTTACGTCGTCGTATACGATATCATCATGATGGCGTTTTTATTTAGTGTATAAAAGAGAGAATTGCAGAAAAATAAAAGCAATACAAATGCTTTGGAATGCATATGTGTATTTATAAAAAATATATAAAAATGAAAATGCATACGTGAATATCTTCACTATAGTAGAGTGAGAGCATATGTACAATATAATAATCTTCACTTTGTTGTGCTAAAAATAAACATTAAAGTTGTTTCATTTTGAAAAATCAAGGTTTTTATGCTCTGTTTTATGTGACATGTTTATTTTTTTAAAGTTTTAACACTTTTTTATTGAAACATTTATTATTTCTTTAAAAATCATAAATTAATTCTTTTAACGGAAATTTCAAATTTAAAAAATTTGTTAATTTTCGAACGTTGAATTTTTGATAGTTTTGAAAAATAAAAATGACAATAAAAAATTTCGTTTTAATTTATTTCTAACAGAAATTTCAAAATTCAAAAACAAAAATATTTTTTAAATTTAAAATTCAAAAGTTCGTTATTTTAAAAATCTTTTTCTATTTACATTCATTTCAAGCAAAACCATAATATATTAATGACCATGGCATTGAAATATCGTGGGAGAAGTGGCTGTCTCTTGTCTCTGACTATACACCGGTTTCAGTTGGCGTGAAACAATATTTTTAAAGACATGGTATTGTAATGTTTTTTACGAGTATTTGGCGCGTAAACTGTCTTCACAGATAAGAAGAATCATTACGACACGTGTCGTTGAATGAACTTCAAACAAAAAATTATTCTCTCTTGATGATGCCAGAAAAGGTACAAGTCATGAAATGAAAGCAAGAAAAAACATGATACACGATGACGTAAATTTTTTTTTTCAAGTTCTGCTTCTCTTTCCTCTTTTTTTTCATGTCTTCAATTCCTTCATACAATCCACAGAACAGAGATCTCTTTCTTACAGGTTTATATTGATCTGCCTCATAAGTGGTTGCTGTTGTTGTGTGTTTAGACGTCGACTTATTTTTCTCACATATCATTATTCCTCATTATTGTTGTTGTCGCTACCATTTCGCTTTACCACACACACTTGCCTCATCATAGGCAACAGTGTGGCTAGCGCGACACACAACGAGGAGAATATTATTGAAATGAGCTGTTACTGCTGCTACTCTTGCCTTTTTTTTCAACATCGTGTCTTTGAGACATTTAGAGCGGTCTCGGAAATATAAATTAAGTGAGTAAAAAAGAAAAAAAAAACTCGCGAGCTCTGCTAGTCTGAGCGACGCAATGTAATTTAATGATTTGCCGAATGATTAATAATACTAAAAACATTTTGTGAGAGAGAAAAAAAATCAACTTTTGTAGCCACATCGTCTCCAAGCAATTTCATCCATCCACTTGTTGCTGTTACTCGTTTGATCGCATGTTCACATTTATACTACAATACATTTATCCAGATTGAATCGAGAAAAAAAATTAATTTTATTTGTATTTTGATTAGTTTTTTAGAAGGTTTTAATATCTCAATAGATAAAGCAATGAAATGAACTTTAATTTTATGGGACAATATGCAAAGTTTTACAATATTTTTAGACTTTGTGCGATGTCATTTAACTTTATGCAATATTTAACGAAAGTTCTTTTTACTTTGCGATAAATTTTCCAGAGATATTGTGGAATCTAATCTTGTAAAGATAAAAAAATTTTCAAATTATGCTTCTACTAGACTTTTTATGTTTTATTTTTTGTTATTTTAATTGTGAAATAGAATGCGAGTATAATTTTAAGAAGGTTCATACTAAAAAACAATTTATATAGAAATTTCGCAATGTTTTATGTAAGATCTTTAAAATTTGATAAGACTAACATTATTGACAAATTATTTGACATCTAAATTCTGAAATTGAGTGATTAAATCTCATTCATAGCGAAAAATATTTTAAATACTCTTCCAACAATTTATGAATAATTTCTTAGTCATTTATGTTGTGAAATCAAATGCGAAAACAACACGAGATAAGAACAAAATGCGTTACAGTAAATAATTCATATGAGTTGCTTAAAATTAGATTTCGTTTGTTGACGCCGACAAAAAAGAATTCCGATAAACTTCGCTGTAAAAACTGTAGATGGCACTTTGGTCAACGTATAACGCTCTCTACAATTTTTATCGTGAAATTTTTCGATTCAAAAATTAATTTAAAAAGAAATTACAATTCTACAATTTATTATTATGAAACTTGTAGAATTTTCTACAAATAATTGAAAAAATATTTTGTATTTTTTCTAAAAATAACTTTTTAATCGATTCAATCTGATTTCTCACATACACACACACACACAAACCAAATATGAACATTGCCAGTCATCTTTGCGGTTTACTTTGTTCGATATTTCTTTTTCTATCTTTATGAATAACTTTTTATTTGCCAATTTAATGATAATTGAAATAATTGTAATGAATTAAAAAAAAAGTTTTTCCTTCCCAAAAAACTTCCCAATGACGTCAGATAAAAGTTAAAAAGTTTGCATAATAATTGCAAGATTTATGTGAATATTTGATAGACAATTGATCTTACAAGAATGAGGCAATAAATCATTAATGATTCATCCGTTGATTCTTGTGTGTTGTAAAAAAAAGAAGGAGGAGAGAGGAGAGAGAGAGAGAAGAACATCATCATTGAAAAAGTTATTATTGTTATTTTGAAAGTTTCTTCTTTGATTCTCGTGGGAAAAAAATTATTGTCTGCCGTCGCTCAACGCAAAAAATGAATCGTCGATGATGAATGAAGTCATTTTTCGAGATTTCACGCAATGAAAATTCAACAGGCAGTCGAAGATGTTCTAAAAATAAATTTTGCTTGCACACATTGCAACTTACAAATAAAATATGTGAGAGAATGTGAAACAAAATGAAAATTTTCGGCTGTCTGAATTCATTTGGAGAATTATTTATGTTTTTTTTTCATCTTGACAAGCAAGCAAAAAAGCAGCAAGTGAATGTGTAGATTGTTCGCCAAAAATAAATTCATTAAGCAAACAACAACATGTTGCATCATCATTAAGTATGATAATGAGTTGAACTTGAAGGGATTTGGTGGGAACCATTGATAAGTTTTTAAGCTTGTTTTGATATTTCAAAAAAATTTGTTTTTGTTTTCATCAAAAGAAAGTTTCATAAAAATTAATTGCTTGCTGAGAAATTTTTTAATTCAAATAAATTATTTGCAGATTTTCATAAACAAAATTTCTTTTATGAAAACAAAATTCAGAATTAAAAATAAAAACATGTGTCTAAAATCAATCAAAAGAGAAATTTTTATGATCTAAAATTTATTAATTTTTACTGACAAAATCAATAACTTTTAGTATTTTTGTTTATCTTTTGCAATTGTTTTCAAAATAAATAAGAATTCAGGAGAATTAAACTTTAATCTTTTTCTAAAGGGAAATAACTTTTAATAGCGAAAACAGAGTAAACATTGAAAAACAGAAATTTTGTATGAAACAATCAAATTTTTTTGTTTGGTTTCCTGATAGTTGTTTCTCCTTGATCTTGACTATGAGTCACACAAAAGTTGACTTTAGCTAATTCTAATCAAAACTTTAATGTTTTTGCATGATTCATAAAGCTTTTTAATTCAATAACAATTTTTTTTCTTCAATTATTTTCATTAATAAAACTCAAAAGAATTCAAAATTTGTCAACATTCTGACATTAATAAAATTTTCAGAGCAAACTTTGGAAAAGCGTTGGAATATTGACCGAAATTTTCTAAACTTTCACATTAATTACTTTTTTATCAAGCTTGAAACGACCGAAATTCACAATATCTTTTTGTTGAAATCTAAAACTTCTTTACGGCTCAAAAATTCTTTTGTTATACGATTTTTAATTTCTACTTGGACATTCTATTTCTTTTTTAAGCTTCTTATTATTGTGCAATGATTCAGTATTAAATTAGATATAACTTTATAAAATTAACATTAAGTACAGAAAATTGAAAATTAAAAATTTGAAAACATTCAAAATTTCTTGTTGACTATTTTACAATATTTTACGGTTTATTAGTCTTCACAGACAAAACATTGAAAAAATTTTTCAGTGTTTTCGTCAGTGACGTTTTAAAAGCGCATTTTCCTGTCGCAAACCAACTGTGACTTGTATGAAAAATTGACATAAAGATGCACAGCAATTATATTAGAAAAATATTTTTGAAAATTTTCATTTCGAATTTTTTATTCGAATTTTTGTTTTTGCACAAACGAGTGAGCCCTTCAGTTTTACAAAGTTGTAAAATATAAACTTCAATTTCCGATGCAAGGTTATCGCTTAAATTTATTTAATACATTTTTAAATTTCTAGAGAATATAGTCATAAGGGATAGTTAAGAAATTCTAATTAGCAAATATTGAAAAATGTCGTGAATTAGATTTTCACTCTATTACAATGTCACAACTCTTTTATTGCTCACCTTTTAACAAATTTTGAAAGAGACATTTAACTGCTTATCATGTATTAAAAACTTGTTAAAAAAGGATTTAAATTTATGGCTTTTGGTTAACATAATTAACAAACTACTTGTCAGTTGCTTAATAATTTAATTCAATGAATTAAAAACAAATTAAAGAAAAAATTTTTGTATCAATTTTCTCGATTCTTCTTTTTATTTCCACACTCTGATAAAAATTATCAAATTTTTAAACGAAAAATTTTTGTCACTTAATTAGAAAGACATTTAAGTTGTTTACAATTTGCATGACTAAAAACTTGACAATTTTACAAATGAATATAAGTAATTCAGAGGAATTTTCACGACTGTAGCAAGTCAACGAAAAATTAATGACTAAGAAAAATGTTTAAAAATATCTCAATATTAATTGCTTTTTCTTAGAAATTTATTTATAAGAGCGAAGCAGAAACAAGTGAAATTAGTTTATTTACTAGGAAAGGAGTGCAGAACTAATTTAGTTTGATCAATTTTGAATAGGGATTTTAAACAAGACTTTTTTAGTTGAAGTGAATAATTCTAAAACATTGATAAAGAAATTTTAAGCCAGAATTTTCAGTCAAAAAATTTGTACAAAAAATTTAAAAACATGAAGTTCACAAAGCTCTTGGTCCAAAGTTTAGATAAAAGTTTTTAAATTTAATACTCAGACGCAGAGAAGTGTTGCTCCTTTTTCTACATTGACATCCAGATTAAATTACTAAATTCCTGATATGCAAACACAAAAAAGAGCAATAAAGAACAATTTGTTGCACCTAGTTGCTTTTTATTGCTCGTATTGGCTATTTTTTGATCTTTGTTGTTTTTTATTTTGCTGGTCTAATATTTTTTACAAAATTATATATTGTTTTATTTTTAAGACGATTTTTCGATCAAAGTTGTAAAAGTAGAATCTACTTTGTAGCTTTTGGCTACTTTTAAAAAGTAACCAGTGACTACTGTAGTCAACTGGCTACAATAAATTTTGTTTACTATCTACGGACCAGTATTTTAACAATTCTGATTTTGACCAAATATTTTAGAAAGAAATTTCAATTCTTTTAAGACAGAAAAGTAACAGCTTAAATTTCGAAAAATTAAACAAATATTCTAATAAAATTTTACTCTTCATGCCTTTTTACGAAAACGCAAAAATTACTAGAAAACTAAATCTTCTTTCTTTATCTTACTTTATTATCAAAGTTCATTATTGATGAATAAAAAGAAGACTATGTAGTAATTATAGAAATGTGCAAACCACTTTGAATTTGTTCTTTATAAAGAATTTTTAATCGAAAAATGTTTGGAATTTGAATTTGAATTCTGAGATGGATGTCATGGGCAATCTGAATTTTCAGATGTCTTTTATGCTCATAACTTAACAATATCGCAACGTAGTATTAAAAGTAAAGCTTACCGATGAGTATTAAGAGCATGTCAGGCTTATACTATGTCTTTATTAAATATTATCGTCAGAATGATGGCTAAAATCGCTTTAAATTGAAGCAATCACTTACAAATGCTTCATAGTATACTAATAAGTAAACATCATTTTCACTATTGCATAAATTTTTAAAATGCATCAAGAAAATTTTCGAATTTTTAAAGCTAATTAACTTTTGAAGATAATGTAAAAATACTTGTAACTTAGAGAACGATTCATTTGTAACTGCTACAATCATTTAAATTAAATTATAACTTTTGTCACCTTGGATTGAACATAAAAGGCGAGCTTGAACGCGATTCTAAGTCTTTTCGCTCACAGCTACCAGACTAGAAGGACGTTTGTTTAAACTCTTCATCGAACTATAAATAAATTTTGGTAAGAACTCTTGAAGCATTTCTTAACAAATCTTTCGGTTCGTCTTTTTATTATTTATCGTGCTGAAATCGACAGTACTGGAGCTAGTACTGTTTTTAATCTTTGCTTAAAATTTTTTAATTTGAATTAATTTTTAAATAAAATTTTAATTTGAAGCATATTTTTAAATTTAATATGAATTATGCGCATAATTCTTCTTTTTATCTGCATAATGCCGAAATTAATTTTGCCGAATTTAATAAATAAATTTTTCAAATAGAAAATCTAGTAACAAGTAGTTCAAAAATTTATAAAAATTGTTTTTTGATAATTCAAAAGTTAATTCTATGATAGCAACAAAATTATTAGTTACCAAACATTTAAATTATTGTCAAAAATAAAAAAATGTTTCACCACACGAGTTTCATTCAACTATTTAACACATTTTTAATTTTCACATATCAACAGTAAATATTAGCAAAAGATCAACGGAATGAAAGAAAGGCAGCGCAAAAAACGTTTTTATTTCTTCTTTTCAGAGTCATGGAGCAGCAGCAACAAGTGTGTGTATGTGTGTTATGAAAAATGTGCCAATTAAATTTAATTTTCGCAGGCGCATATAATTTGAAGAGCAAACACAGAGAGAGAGAGAATTTAAAAAGTGATGAGATAAATGGACAGCAGGCAGAGTCAAAGAATGAGTTGTTAACCTGAATATGCATTCTCTCACCATGAGGTTTTCAAGTGTGGAAAATTGTTATTATCCCTCTCGTTTGATGCTTGTTGACTTGTTGATTGGTTGATTATTAAGCAGTAAGCAGCCTCTTCTTCACAAAAAAATTTTTTATTACTTTTTGGCACTAAAATAATTATTTTCACTTCGTCGTCATATGATGATGTTTATTTTAATGGCATTTTCACTGCTTTTGAACAAACAACACAAAAAAATTGAATTTTTACAATTGTGAGAGTATAAATAACAAAATTACACACTACACTCACAAAATGTCTCTTTGATAAGTGATAACACTCGAATATGCATTCACTTTATATTCTCAGACGTTGAATTTTTTCTTTTTTTTTTGCCTCTTCCGTTGAGGCCAATCTTTTATGAATATTTTTTTACTTTATTTTGTGGCTCAACACTCGCAAAAAGCATTTCAAGTTTTCTTGTCTCTTTTTTTGTTTCTCTCGCTCTCACTCACTCACTGCTGTTGTTTATTGTTTAAAAAAAAATAGCCATACACTAGAAATATTTATTTTGCAAAAAAAAATTTTAACTTTCTTTTTCACCATACACGGGATTTTTTTTCTTCTCTCTCACTCTCGATTCAGTTTTTAATTTTATTTTACACAATAAAAATAATTTTTCTTTCTTTTGCCTTTTCTCAATTGGCAGAAATGTAAAAATATTAAAAAATAATTTTTTTTTCTTCTTTCCTTTTGACCAGAATCGAGCGAGCGTCTTGAGAACTTTGTGTGATCAACACCACGACACACGAAATACTGAACAAAAAATTGAGATTTTTTTTCTCGACAGAGTGATTTTTTTCTGCACGCCACAAAAGAGCGGCTTTGGTGAATGTTGTAGTTTTGTTTTTGCCGGGAATGATCACTTATACATATTTAAGTGTGTGAGAAAAAGAGAATTGAGAGAATTTTTTTTACATAAGATAACAATTGATATTGCATTTTTTACTCTCTCTCTCTCTTTTTAACTATTACATTAATATGAGTGAATTTTTAATGTGTGAATGACACAGATATTTAAATAATATACAGTGAGAATTCTCAATTCGTTTCTTTTTCTTCTTCTTATTTCACTTTAATTTTTATGTGATAAGGATTTTCATCTTCTCGAATCATTTTTTCTCTCACTCACTTACTCTCTCTTAATGACTTAAAATTGTTTTAAATTATTGTATTACTTTAGAAATATTTTTACATTTTATTTCATTTTTAAATGAATATTTTCCTGAAATTTCTCGTTTCTTTAATAAGAATTATGATCATTTTGTGTTTCTAAGAATCATTTTAATACGGAAGATTTGTAAAAGTATGCAGTGTAAATGAACTTGATTACCGTCTTTTCTCAATTATAAGAATCGGTTCATATAAAATCACGATTAAATGGTAGATTAAAAGAGTAAAAATAGTTTTACTTTACTGAGAAATTTAAAATTTAAACAGTTTATAAAAAAGATTATATTCAAATGAAAATAAAATCAGAGTCCAAAATTGTTTTGTATTTTTTAATCATGTCAAACGAAGTTTCAATAAATTTTTAGCCGATTGAAAATAAAATAATAATTGACTTAATTTTTAATTGAAATTTTAATCGAATAAATTTCAGATAGCCAATTTAGTCGACTTAAATTTACTTTAGTTGGTTAAAATTAAAATTTATTCTAATAAAATCAAATTATTCAACTAAAACTAAATTTAGTTGATTAAAATTTTAATTGAAACTTAATTGATTGGTATTTTATCTCAAGCGTGGACACACAAAAATTGCAAGAATAAACAATAAAAACTAAGTAAGATCGACATAGCTCTAAAAAAGCGATTGAGAGCAACAAGTAGCTTTGCTCTTTATTGTTCATTTTTTATGACTACGCCTGAATTTTGGTTGAAACGTTTTTTTAAAAAATTTAAATTCTTTTTTCAAAAAGCAATAAAAATTCAAAAGTGAACATAAAAGTACAAAATAGAGTATCGTGTGTCTAGGCCTGGGTTTTATTTTCAACCAGAATTGTAAAAGTTGAATCTGCTTTGTAGCTTTCTATAGTAAATTTTAGCTAAAGTAACTAATTTTTTAAATTAGCTAGTGGTCACAGCAGTCGTTTGGCTACTGTCTACAGAACAGTAGTTTAACAACTCTGTTTTTAACTGACTAAAATTAACTGAAGTTTAGTTAAAGTAACTAAAACACAAAACTCTTTTAGACTCTGATTAAAATAATAATAAAAGAAATAAAAATATAAATCTTTCAAGTTATCTAATTAAAATAAAAGTTAATTTTTTCAATATTTAAATTTAAAAAAATTTTCGTTTTTAACGAACTTTCTCGTAAAGTTAGAATGAAACAAATTTTCTTCTTAAAACTGTAAATTTTCTTTAAATTCTAAAAAGAATTTAGATATAAGTCTTTTATTTTAAATTCTAATGTTTAAAGTTTTATATTGAGTTATATAAAATTGTCTCTATCAAGGTCTCAATTTATTTATAAATTTTTTCAATTAATTTTATAATCTGATGATAAGTTTAGCTGGATGCATCAGCAATTTGATTATTTTTGCAAAATAAATGACACACTTATCAGAAGATTCTCTTTTTCTCTCATTTTCCCCGCTCTCACACTCTTTCATACTCAAAAAAATATCACAGATGATTTATTTTCTCTCTTAAAATTACCAAATCAAACACGACTAAGCGAGTTGAAGCACTTCTTTTGAAAACACATCTGTAAGTCATTAAACACTCATTTGTTTACATAGAAATATTTTCTTAATGATTTTTTTGCACTTTTCTCTAAACATTATAAAATATTATGACTCAAAATTTTTGCACACTTTTATTACAAAATTTTTTAAATGTTTATTTAAAAATTTTAATTATTTATTCAAAAACTCGATTAAAAAAATTCTTTTAAGTAGAAATTCGCGAAAAATTCAATGCGACCTGTTGCTTATTCAATATCTCGAGAAAAACTGACTGTAAGAAGAGAGAAACAGAGGCAAATGTGTATGCATTAACATCTACAATTGCAATTTTTGTTTACTCTCTTTCGCTCATGAGAGAAATCACGATCATCATCTCTTTTGTGTATTTATACATGAGCTTTTATGCTGCACGTGCTTGGTTTTGTTTTTGTTTACAAATTTTTATTTTTGATGAATTTTAAATTTTTTAGCGTATTCTCTCATTATCATGGAAGAAAAGAAGAAAGAAGACAATATTATTTGCATTTGTTTGTTTTTAAGATTTGTTGACATTTTTTTATTAAATTCCTGATTTTTCTTTTCCTGGTTTTCTGTGCATAAATGATGTCAAATGATATGAAAATTTAAATTCTTTTTTAAATGAAGAATATTTAAATTTTTTTCCTTGTCCTTTTTAATTTGTTTTCAATGATGCGAATAAATAAAATTTTTACAAAAATTTTCAAAAATTTTTGAATTTGTATGGAGTCAGGAATTCCCGGACTTTTTTCGGGAACGGGAACGAGAATTCCCGGGAATATTCCCGAAAGAAAAAAGCTTAATTTCAATACACTTTTAAAGTTTATCCTAGCAAAAGGTTTAAGGAAAAGGAAAATCTTGACTTCATCAATTTATCCAAGTTTAATTTATGCTTAATTCAAATAATGAAATGAGTCATGAGACATGTCT
>JACWBX010003698.1:3708-28953 GCA_014622435.1 Polypedilum pembai
GCAGCATATTAATAACCATAGAAATTAGGCAATATCAATAGCTAATCAGCAAAGAAAAATATGCATGAAACAACAAATTTGGTCACAATAAAAATTTTTCATTTCCTCTCGCATTAAAATTTATTATTTGCTGCGTCGTAATATCAACAGTCATAATTTCTAGCAAACTAGTGAAGAGAGAAAAACACATAAATAAATTAACCAACTAAGCAATAATTTGTGATATCTGATAGTGTTTTTATGCTAAATTGAAATTTGTTGTTTGCTTACAATAACAACGTTGTTTTTATTTTTGTTGTTTTAAAGATTGATTCAAAAAAATTTAACAACATCAATGACAAGTGTCAATTGAAAAGAGTGATTCTTTGCATATAATAATGTTAGAGTTTATAACACGCGTATAATGCAATATAAGAGTGAATGAAAAGACAGGAAAATGATCATTAAAACAGAAGACTATAAATATATACTTTATGACAACAGTTTTTATACCTTTAAATCACTTTCAGAGCGATAATTTTTAAGAAATGGCTATTTAGCATATGGTAAACACAAGCAGCATGGACCACAAAAAAAAGTTAAAAAGTCGAGCGCGCGGTAATTTATAATAAAGTATTGGATAATATGATTCTCATAAATTTATGTGTATAGTTAAAATGCGGAAGTGATAAAATCGCAAATTGAATTTTCCTTTAGCCACGATTCGTTCGAAATCTGAAAGCGCCATCATGCATCATGTACCTACACTTTTTATTTTTTTTCTCTCTACTCAACTATAGTTATCTGCTCTTTTTATTTTACTTTTTATATTTTTTACAGGCCTGTTGTCGGCATTCTACAAAAGAGACGCGAGCAGAAAAACTGAAACTTTGATGAAAAATTACCCTGCAATTTAATGCCTTCGCGATCATAAATAAAAGATGTTTTAATCGTAAAAAATTGCCAATACAATATATTTATACCTTATGAGATGGGATGGAAAGGTCTATCATTAAATAATATTAAGAAGAATTGTGAAGAGAATGCTGCTTGACATTTGAAAATTAATTTTGCTTTTTTCAATTATTCGAAAGTGCTCAAATTTACTTATTTCGATAATGTCTAAAGAACATTTTACTATATAGTGAATGCATTTATCAATACCGCAAGTAATAATTGTAATAAATTAGACTTCATTTCATGATGAACTCACTGACCCTCCTTCCTTTTTCTTCTTTAATTTCTTTTTACAACAGCTAGTTGTTGTGTGAAAATGAGAAAACAAAAAGATTGCACAAAGGTTTTACAGTAAATCGATGGAAAATTAATGCGGTTTGCTTCTTTGATCAGAATTTCGCTGTGAAACGACAATTATTGACTTGATTGAATTTTGTTAATTAAATTCTAGAAAAATAAACTTATTTTCTTCTCTTCTTAAATAAAATCATAACATGATATAAATAATAAATCGTTTTGAGATATAAACACATTAATTATACACTTATGAATCAATTTTTCCTAATAAAGATAAATTTGCAATTTTCGATAACACGTAAACATTTTAAAAATGTAAACAAATTGTATGATAAAATTCAAAATAAAATTTACGGTTATGGTCTATTACGGTTTTATTGAAATTGCAAAAGACAAGCTCACAAGAGAATACTGTGAAAATTAATTTTTAATCAGTATACTGAAAATTTTGATCGATTGGGAAAATTATCTGTCTGCGTGCAAACATGACAATTGAATTATTAAGCAAAATCCAAAACAAGCAGAATATTTTTCAATGACATTGAAAATGAAATGGAAATTGGTTTGAAATTAATCACAAAACATGTTTCCTAATTAATTAAATAACAATTAACTCTCATGTTTCTGTCAGACGTTTAATATTGGTTTAATTTTGTGCTGCTAAATTGTAGAGAGAGAGAGTGGAATGAATTAAAATTGCATATTTTGGCAATATAATTAGTTTCAGTTTTGTGTCACATTGATTATTGAGTTTTGAGTTCTGTTTTATTAAAAAATTAGCTCAAAACTCATTATTTCATAATTATATCTCAAGGTGTGACTTTAGATTATATAAAAAACCACAAAAGGATCGATTCAAAAGGTGCAGAGAAAAATTTAAGAATAGAAGAAGATCAACACATATTATTTGACTGAAATGAAATTAAATAATAATCATAGGACAGAAAATAGATAATAATCATGCGAACGCTAATAGTACCGCTAACTTTAAGTCCAAATGTTCTGTTATTAGTCAACATAATAACCACAAAACAGAATATTTTCTCATTGCCTCTATCATTAGACTTAAACTACCTCCCTTTCTAACAAAAACAAATTCTATGGTAAATATTTACATTTTAAAAAATTCTTGGGAGGTTTCAGCCTACCTGCCATTAAGAAATATAAAAAAATATTGTTTCATTTTGATAAATATTGAATATCACACGCACATGAGCATTGATAGGCAATTAATTTAATTTACTGTATATTCATTTCTCGATTTCTCAATCAGGAAGTATTTCTGTCTTTGGTATCATTCATAACATGGCTAGATTTGTAAGAGATACATGCTTGTAGACACACCATATGTGCCACATCTTGCCCACCCACTCACACACTACATGCTGCGTGCTCTATGTGTCTATCTCAATTTAACCAAAAATTATAAAAAATTTAAAGACATTTGTCGAATCGTCGCTTTTTTCACATCGAAATGAATTATTCAACAAGAAAATAACAATAGACAGCGAGAAATGTCGGTGACAATATATTTTTTCATAAAATATTTAACTATTCTCTTAATGTCTTATTCTCTATGCATGTGTGTGCGCGCCCTTTAAAAAAGAATTATATTGCGGTCCCCAAAAAGTCTCCCGTGACAAGTTGTAAAAATTAATCTTTTTCCTCTTCTTGTTGCTCGCTCTCAGTTAGCCACACCTCATGTGTCTTGCTTTGTGTAATCGCTCGAGATTCTTTCCACAAGATTCATTTTTTTTGTTGTTTTATGATCACAAATCTCGATCGAGTTATTTTTGTGTGTAAAAAAATATAAGAATGATGACAATAGAATAAACTGTAGAGATTTAAAAATTTTTAATACTTCATAAATTATGTTTGTCTCCACAGTTTGTTTGTTCTTTTTTTTATTCTTCTTTTGTAATTGTGCTTTAGGTAAATTCTTTTTCTGAAGGGTTATTGGCCAGTTGTTTGTTGTGTAATGAATTATTGTTCTTATAATAAGGTAAACTGTCCCCACTCGAACAGTAAAAAGAAATATTAATAAATCATAAATGATAAATGCAAGCTAAAAAAACACAGAAATTCCAATCTCGATGGTCAATTTAATTTGCATTTGCACATATTTTTCGCAATAAAGTGAAATATAAAACTCTTGACAAAGTATCATTGAGACAATAACAATAACAATAATAATCGACAAAATTGAAGAAATTCACTCTCGTATAGGTGTAAATTGTCGATTGCATGAACAGTATAGTTAGTGAGATTATTGACATCAGTCGTTTAGATGATATTTTATGGCCTAATTATTGTCAACGCAAATGACCACAGGAATTGAACAAGTCTTGAGTATGAGACGGCAAAAATCTCCGATTAACCACATTACACACTTCATTATTACGATTATTATAATCCCAAATGCTATGACACACCATTGAATTGCTATAGAGAGTGCAATAATAAGCGATTTACGAGAGCTCGTTGAAAAGAGCTAAAGGAAGGAGAAAACACTAATCTCATTGAATTGCTATGGAAAATATGAAATTCTTCACAATTGTTGAAATTTGAATGCAAATGCCTCGTTTACGAATTAAATTTATGGCATTTTTTGCTGTCTTTATAGAGAGAGATAAAGAATAAGATCTTTACTGGAGGTTTTCGAATTTTTTCAAAACACAATCAACAAATAATATAACAAATCAACATTCCACACCCAATATACTATATTTATAAATTTTTATATCATCCACAAGAAGAGAGAATTATTAAAATTAAACATTCTCTTGAATGAATGAAACGAAGCGAGTGAGAGGGAAAATATTGAAATTATTTATGACACTTTTGTGTTGAAATAAAGTTTTGTCTCTTCGTTTCACAGATGAACGGCTAAAGATTCAGCTAAAAATTATATATTAATAAATTTTCTTTCGATCATAAAGCTCAGAAGATCTTATTTCAACTTTATTTTTATTTATTTTTATTCTCTGAATTCTGAGTCTGATTCGTTGTGATGATGTCAATTTACTTTGAAAATTATAATTATTGCACAAAAAAAAAACCCAATTGCAATCATGCAATAAAGAATTCAAACTGATCCAATCTAATAAACTCAGCACACAATGGCACAGAGAGAACAAAGCATTTGTCTGACACTTGATAGAGGTAGAGAGATCAAGCATTTAGCAGCAACCAGTTGAGATAAATTTATGCAAATCAAATGCTGTGAGCTACTCAGTAAAAAAAGATGATCATTAATTAATTAAATCTTCATCACGATTCAGTAACGATGAGATTTGGTTATTTATTTGCGATCGTGTGTGATAATGATGAGGAATATCTTCCGTTTTTTTCAAATGTCTTTTTAATATCATATTCATATGTGAAGATATTTTTGTGTAATTTTACGGCTATATCGATATTATGACATTTTATTTTCATAATAGTCTCTTAACTGTCTCTGATTTCCATGAAAACATTTAATTTTTCGAGTTATGGTGTTGTTTTCTTGTTGAATATTTGAATTTTAATAGCCTGAAATGTCTCATCGCTTTGTGTCTACATGCTCATACAAAAGTCACTCTTTCTTTCTCTCCCTTGATTTCCTGTGAAATCTCTTTCATTGTGCCCGAGCTTATTCATTATTAACAATGAGTCTATATAATATCTCTCTGGTATGGGCATTATTAGCTTGCATGAGCACAGCACGAGAGCAGCAGTCAAGAGTTCCTTTTTGATTAAATACCAATGACTGCTTGATCATTGTCGTCATCGCTGTCGCTGGTCTGGACACACACATACACACACATGGAGACTGTCGAGAGGAATTTTTGAGTTTTTCGATGATTGACATGATTCTCGAATGGAACTTCTGTTGAAAAATTTCAACTTTTCGCATGTCGTGCATATAAGCCGACGAGTTGCTGTGCAAAAAACGCTTAATTCAATCTTTCAATTTAACATTCACTCAATGACGATGTGCTTTCAGATCAATAGTTTATCTCTCTCTTATTTGCACGCTTGACTTCACTAATTTTAAGCTTGGAGCTTCTTTTTTGACGTCAATAATATTTTTCTTTTAAAATTTAATTTTGACTGATGATCATTGTGTTGAATTATTTATGAAATGAATTGTTTACAAAATTTGTTTTGATTTTTAATAAAATTCTTAATAAATTTTAATCAAATTACTTTTAAATTAATCGCAGCATAAAAATTATTGAATGATTTATGCAAAAAGTGCATCTTAACGTTGAAACAAGTCATGACATCGAATCGAATAAGAAAAGTAAACAAGTAAATCGGTAAGAGACGAAGGCGCGGCTTTGTGAGGTCGGCAGCAATCAATTTTACTCAAGCGATAGCTATTTGTAATATTTTATGATGTCTTTATCATCATCGGTGGTGAAAAAAAGTTCAGCTTTTCTCTCCTCACGGCGATTCTCTTTGACTGTCGAATCGAATCAGAAGTAGAAGTCAAAAGAGAATCACAAATTCATTATCATCGATCGATCGATTCTGAGAAATGTAAATAAATATTTTGTGAGTGGTTACCGTGAGTTTGTATGTTATACATATGGCAGACCACCATTGAATAGCCTTTCATTTCATTCTCTTGCTCTTTTTCTTTTCGAGCGCTGTTTCATCGTTTGTTCAAATTCAAATGATTTATAAAAGAAGTGAATAAAAGAAAATCTACAACTTATTTTATGTGTAAGCTATAGCTGCTCATTCATGATTGATCGATTCGATTCGATTCTTTCTCATTGTAGTGATGGCTTTTATCCACATTTCTATGGGATATCGTTGACGGTAACAATGATTCAATTTATGGATCATTCTCTCGCCTATTTTTTGATTTCAATTGATTTCTTTTTGTTCTCACATCATGCATGATAAAGATAAAAATTTGATTAGGCTTATGAATGTAAAATTTAAAATTCATCTATTGTTGATATTTATCTCGCTTCTTCTATTCAGTAAAGAATGACCAATTGAATATTTTTTTTCTTTATTGTTGAAAGTTTAGTTGAACATGTTCTTAGTGTCAAAGAATTGAAAGGATTAATTTTGTTTGAACTGCAGTTTATTTCAATTCAATTAAACTCAATTCCCTAGCAATTTATATCAATTTTAATTCCAATCAATTTGCCGAATTGACAACTATGAAAATAAATGAGTATTCATGAAACATGCATGAGTAGTGTGAGATGGATAAAAGTAGTGTGAAAGCCATCACTGCACTGCGTGAGTGCCGCCGAAAAAAAAATATAACAGAAAAAGAGAATGTGGAGTAAAAAATAACACACGACCAAGTCTGATGACCATTAATTTTCTATTGCACGATCATGTTCATTTTGCTTGCTACCATTTTAAAATTTATTGACTCACATTTCAATTTCATGTACATATGTCCTGAACACTTTCCACTCTCCAGTCAAAGACAGCAAAATAAAAAAGTTGTTTTTCTTGCATGTGCAAAAATTTATTGTCACATCGCATGAAAGTGTGTATAGTTTTTTAGCGGAAAGGATGGGTGCTTGTTGTTGAGTAAAAATTGAAATGTACATGTCCATAAAACATTTTTCCTATGAATGAGTTTTTTTTTTCAGCCACTACATGGTGCACAGAGCCATTTAAAATGTTTTCAACTGCAATTAATTGATTTACATTGATGATATTTATTTTACTCTCATCCCGCAATAACAGCAATTTCGAGAGAACGATGAATGGAAGTTATTGCGATTTCAATTGAATTTATTAGCTTCTGCAATTCGCGCTCTGCCGCAATGTTCAATGTTGTCTAATTTTACAAATTTTCTCGAAAAAGCAAGCGTCTCACCACATATAAATGGAATTAAATTGCACTTGTGAGTGCATTTCGAATTTTAGTCCACGAGCCAATTTCAGCAAGCATCTAAATTTAATTGCCCCGATATCTTGCATATTTGCCTTCAATTTTCACTGCATTACGTAAAAGCCAGAATACGATAGACCGTAATAAATTTATAATGAACTTAATAAAAACAATTATTGAGATTATAATTGCCATGTTTTGGGTGCGTATACGATGAAAACAAAAGATCAAAGCAAATAAGAGAGAAGAATTTTCAGTTGCGAAACAAAAACTACCTCTTGGCTATTCAGATTGAGAAGCGTCATAAAAATCGTTTTATTTTCATTAACTTGAACGGAAATGAGTCTTGAGAGCTCGATTACTCTCTATTAACTTTCTCGTTTCATGTTGTTATCATCTCTTAATTGAGTTTTTATGGTTCATCACTTTCATAATGTAAAATGGGGCAAAATATTGTATAATTTATTGAAGTTAAGCTAAAATTGCCCAGAAGACAAATAAACAATTTCGTTTGTTGTGCTCAACTGTCAATCATTCGTCAAATCTAAATTCCTTTCTTTTTTTGACAAGCATTTATAATGCACAATTCTTCCTAGTGTGAAATTGTGACTAAATAAATGAATGACAATCAATTGGAAATGAAATTCTTTCACTTTTAATGTCAATCAGATGTATTTAGTTAAACCTATAAAAGCCTAAAAGTAAATTCACAGATTGCCTCAATTTCAACATTTATCTTTTATTTTTATCATGAAATTATATTGAAAAGAATCATCGCTTTGATGTTGTTGGCTGCTTAAGTGCGGCATCTCAAATTTTAGCGGATACATAGAGTTTCAAGTGTGTGGATTTGAAGGCGCGTGATAAGACGACGACGACGGCGGCATGCTACCATTTACGCATCAATTTGTACATAAAACAGATAGAAATTATTCTACAATGATAGTGTACAAGCAGGGGCACGATGTGTTGCATAACATATCATTTACATTGTACATCAAGCGTTGTTTTTAATGGAAGTAAGTCAATAATTTTAATATTTCTTTTTTCTTCGGTTGATTTGAACACGAAAAGAGATAAAGTATGTGCTATATATTAAACAGACATAATTTAAGTGGCGATGTATTAATGCTCATCAAATTTCCGTGACTGTAAGTCATAATACTTTTAGAATTAAATTTTATAAATAGAAAATTATTTGTAAATGAAAATTTTATGTTTTTGACACAAAAAATCATCATTATAATGGTTCAATGCACATAGATCTTTTGAGAATTGCTGTATGTGTGGATATTAATCCACTTTCTACTTTACATGAGTGATTATATTTCCATTTGTTGTTTGCAATCATCTAAAATATCCATGAATATTGTTGAGCTATAATTATTTATAAAAGCTTCTATATGCCATTACGCATATACAAGTAAAATTGAAAATTGGCCGAAGCTAAGGCAATCTCAAGGGATCAACAAAAATTTTCATACGTTTCGTGACTAATTGATTTCACTCATCCTACTCCTGAGGAAGAATAGGATTTTGGATTTTCTACTATATAGTTTCTGTATTTGCTCATTTTTATGAGTCGGACAATTTAGATTGCATGCTTGGAAGCAGTTTTGATAGTATTTTCCCTCTCGTATTTGTATTTGCGACGTGAAATGGACATTTAATCAAGTTCTCATTTGTGTCTCTTCGGAATCATCAGCAATCTGGTCTCTCTTGTTAGATAATGCGACTGAATGTGTAATTAAATGGATTTTTGCTGATTTATTTTTGTATTAAATGCTAAAACTTGCTTTATTGTTAACACAAATTTTTGAAAAATTTAGAACAATTGCAAAATCGTCATCTTCTTAATTGCAAATTATAATTTTCTAATTTTGCTCCATTGGCCAAAAACAGAATCACGGGAAAATGATTAAATTGATGATTTTCTCATTAGGCTTATTGAAATGCTTCTAAGCACGCTTTTATTATCCTCATCTCTTCATTTTTATTTGTATTGTACAAATTTTTATGCATTAGTCATGATTCTCATGAGGCAACATTGAGCTATGTGTCCTCACGAACACGGGATAATTATTTTGGATCACAATTTCATTTCATTTTCATTTCACCAAAATAAATGAGATTGCTTTGGACAATCGATGAGGAGGAGTGATTCTTAATTAAACAAATTATTTGTTACACAAGATGAATTTGAGATAAAGCAATAAAATCTGATCATTCTTTGATTGATTTTACGTAATTAATTAAAATAAGTTCAACGGACAATTTGTATTGGCAGCAAAATGTTTCATTGAACTGTGCACGTAAATGTACTTGATTTTAACTGCTACACGGTGTTTGTAATTTGCATAAACAACCATTCAACACATGTTAAAAATTAATTCATAAATTCAATGTGCACACATAATCAAGCACTACATTTAACTGCCGTTGATGCAATTCTCATTTTTTTTAAATGTGTCAAACTTATTTATTTCTGAACTCATTCTTGAATGTGTAAAAAAAATGTTGAAATTCAAAATACTTTAATAGCCTCATTAAATTGCTGCGTAATGTGTTCAACAAAATCACATTACCGTCAATCTCTATACGAGAAAATTTGTCACGGTTTCAACGGGCATTTGTCACGTTAAATTATTTACCAATCTCACTCTCTGTATCGAGACTATTGACATTATATTGATTTAAACTTCCAATTTCATTTCAATTATGCCACACACATATACAGTCTCACTCTCATTCTCTCATGTGAGATTTTTAATCTCGCAAATGAAATTAAATGAGAAAAAATCTCAGTTTTTATCGCATTGAAATTGCATTTTATGAATTAAATCAAACAGTTTTTTTATCGCTTGCGAATTAAATTGATTTTTCTTTTCTCATTGATCGAAGTTTTTAGACCTCCATGAATGTCAATTGTCTTTCAATTTTAGATTATAGCTGTCGATGTCAAGATTATATTTTGTCATATCGCGGAATCACATCTACAACATGACAGATTATAAGTGTAAAAATGTAAAATTTCATTTTCATGAAAAGTGCGTTAACAAAAAGATGAAGACACATTCATTGGTTAAGAGATTTTTGGAATGTTTTTAAATTTTTCTTTTTTTTAACTTTTAAAAATGTAAGGTTTGGCAGTATGCGTTTAATAAGAAAATATATGCCCACAGTTTTTCTTATTATACACATATTGTCAAGCTCTAAAAAAATGTAAACAAACATTAGAAATATTCAAAATTAAAATTTTTCCAAAACGAAAAAGGATTCTTCAAATTTTTGCGACTTTTGTGATCAGAATTACTTCGACTTGAATTTATCTTTTTTTTAAAAAATTGCTTTATTAAAAACAAAACAAACAAAAAATTTCATAAATAGAAACAAATTTCTGCTTCAACAGCATTTTATTTAGTGTAAACAAAAAGTTTCTAACTGATTTTCATTAAAATACGATCAATTGAAGTATCTTCACCTTGGTTGACGATCAAACATCCATCAAAACTCGAAAGAGATTTTTTTTGCTGATCTAAACATGCCAAAAGGGCAAAATAATAGAAAGGCCACATACACAGATGTGGAAATGATTTATGTTTTGATTTAGAGAGACAAAAAATGAAAGAGATGTGTCACATCACTCTCTCTTCATTTTTATTTTATTTTATTTTATTTTTTTGAAATTGATCCCTTATGCATTGTAAACAAGTCTTCAATTCAATTAACCTCATTTTTATACTCATATATTTTTATACATCATGAATTGATCGATTTTATTTGTGTCAAATCAACTCACAAAATGATCTATTATTTTCGCATTTCTCAATGTCTGTTGGTGGTCGAATTGTTGAAATTTTTCATTTACTTTTTGTCAGTGAAAGAATTGTAAAAGTTTGTTGAAATTTACGACATCTTTGAAAACTACACATTAAGATTTGGAATTTTTTGCTTTATCAGTAAGAGTTGGAATGCTGAGTTTCTTTAATATTGTTCCATAAGTTTTTACTGTAAATAAATGCACAAATCCTTTATGTTTTGCAATTTTTCCAGTTAATTTTGATACTACCATGTACTTGAGATCATTTAAAAGAAGATAAGATGGGAAAAAAGTGTTTGATAAAGTGAAATTTGATACGGCATAATGTCCCTAAAAAACTCATGAAAAATTAAGTTAAAATTTTTTAAATCATCTTTAATACTCCACAAACCTTTGCAAATGGACATTTCAACTCAATAGTTGAATATTTCTTTAAACTTTCCATTAGCATTTTTGTAAAAAAGTCTCCCATTACTAGTTGCAGCATTTTGCATACATTAATTGTTGATTTTATCACAACGCGTTCGAAATTTTTATCATTTTTGTCCTTTGGAACTGATAAAGTAAAAGCAATGAGAATTTTTTCAATATCATAACCAAAATCAATAACAACATTGACTGCAGTCTCATTATTTTCATTTATTGAAACTGATGAAGAGAAATTTGAATATTGTGGATCTGAAGTGCCTAAAATTCTTTCTACAACAAGAGTTGCGCTCTACAAATATTTTATGAAATTAATCAAAAGAAAATTTAATAAATTTACAAACAAACCGTAAAAGTTATGAATTTTAAAATAATCAAGGTCTTCATTCTCGTGTTCAATTATGAATGAAGTTAAAATTGACAACTTTTGAAAAATATTATATTGTTTAAGTGAGGAAGTAACTCATTTTCATTTTTATTTGATGTTAAGTTATCAATATTTAAATTTAAGCAGTCACAAAACGATATTATATTTTAATCGAGGTTTGGAAGCCGAATCCGAATACTCATTAAAATCATCTAAATATCCCCAAAACTTCTATATGTCTCTAAATATCTTCTTATATCTCTGAGTTTCTACACCTTGATTTAAATTAACAGCTAGTAAACAGAAAGTCGTAATATACTTTTAGTTAATCCGGTAAATAAAAGAAAAATTGTTAAATTCACATTTTATTTACCTTTCTTCGAGACCAATCAAAGTGATCTCAGAGCTTGTTTTTTTACAATATTTCCTGGGGGATAGACACGGTGACAAAGTGGCAAAAATTTATTGGAAAAGTGGCAAAAAAGTAGCAAAAGTAGCAAATGAAAAGTGGCAAACATTTTGCCACCGTGTCTATCCCCCTCAATATTTCATTCAAAAAAGTCAAACTTAATTAAAAATATTAAATTTTTCAAAATTCAAGCTTTGATAACTTCACCAAAAATTTTATAGGTAAAAAGATGAACCATTTGTTTTTGAATTGAAACCTTTCCTGTGACTCTAATTAGTACAAAAAATTTTATATCATCAAGAAGAAGAAAAGTTGGAACATATGTGTCACTTATAGTATAATTTGTTATACTTAAAATTCCCTAAAATTAGACAAAGTTAAAAAAATTCAAATACAATTCACAATTTCTTTTGTTACTTTTTTAAATGGACATTTTAGCTCAAAATCAACGTGATTTTCTAATGTATGCATAATTGTTTTAGTCACAAAATCACCTAAAACTCCTTGAATCATTTTACAAGCATTGACAGAAGTTCTCAAAACAGTTCTCTCATAATTTTGATCATTTTTGTCTTTTCCAATAGCAAAAGTGAAAAACACCGTGATTTTTGATACATCGTAAAAGAAGTGAATTTTTTGATTCAAAAGACTATCGCCATTCTCATTTTGTGTTATATATGATGAAAAATTTGCATAATTTGGATCAGAAATTGTAATTGTGTTTTTCAAAATTACTTTTGAATGCTGAAAAATTTTAAGTTTATTGAATTTGTTATTGATTTAAAAGCTTTAATCAATTACGACTAAAAATAACAAATTTAAAATAATAAGAACTTCGATCATTGTAGTTTACTGCACTAATATGAAGCTGAAAGTGATTTAAATACGATAAATTATTTTTAAAATAAAAACTGTAATTTAAATTGGTAGCAATTTTGAAAATGTGTTGTTAATTTTTGAAGCTAAATATATTCAAAGAAAAAGCTGACTGATTTTATCATTTAATCACAAGTAACTAAAAACACGTTCGAAATTGGTTATTAGCACACCAAAAAACTTTACATGCCAGTAATGTGTAAGTCTAAATAAAAAATTTTATAACGAATAAACAACAATACATCATCTCCATAAAAATTTAGTTTAATCTTGCACTAGTCTACCAATACATTTTCCTGAATAAAATTTTAAAAATTTTGAGTATCCTTTCAATTTACCAACCACATCAAAAAGAATCATTGCGTTGATATTTAATTTTTCCATTATAAATGATGGAGCGAATTTTGTTGTTATAACATAATCTTTAACATGGAAAGAACCCTAAAATAAAAGAATATAGTAAAGAAAATACCCTGGTAGTTTCAATCGACCGTTATTGAATTCCGAAAAAGCCCGCGACTTGCAACTATGATTTTTCAAAATTATTCAAACTTGATAAAGTTTGTCAACAAAATACTTAAATAACAACATTTAGCTAGTTATTAATGTTCCTTGATATAAAAGAGTTTATAATAAAGCTAATACAGGCTTCATTTCTCATCATTTCAGCTTTAAAAATGAATTATTTGATTTTATTAAAAAATTTATTTCGAAAACGTGTTTTGAAAATTTCGAAAATTCAAAATGTATTCTAAAAGGTGTGTGAAAACACATTTGAAATTGTTTTTTCAACGGTCAAAATTTCGATTGAAACTATCAGGGAAAATACAAATATAGAAATTACCTTTTTAAAGGGACATTTAAGTTCGACATCTACATGATCTTGTAATCCATACATTAAAGTTCGTGTTATGAAATTTCCTTGGGCTCCGGCAAATACTTTGCAAACGTTGATAGAACTTTTCATAAATAAATTTTCATAATTTTTGTCCTTTTCATTTTTTGCATAACGAACTGTATAATAAACCATTAAGTTATCAGCATCAGCAAGCGTATTAATTTCAATATTGAAGACCAAATCTCCATTGTTTTTATTATGATATTCAACTGTAACATTTCCCCATTCTTTTTTTGGAATACCAATTAACTCGTCAATTACAATTCGACAATTCTTTAGTAAAATGAAATGAAATTCAAATTTCTTAAAGTTTTATAATCTATGTTCACTTACTATAAATAGAAAAGTCATCAGAATCATAAAAAATTGAAGACATATCTTCATAGCGAGAAAATAGAAGTTAAAATAAAATGATAAAATTTAACACACAGAAATTTGCTATAGTAATTGTTTATCCTCAATTTAACTGTAATTAGCTTTGATTTGCTGAAAATTTTGGTAGCTTTTAAGAAATTTCACAATGTCGAAATATTAAACTTCATGATTTAGGAAGTTTTGAGCTTTCAAAGATCTGAAAAATTGGTAGAAATAATCTAAATAGGTCTAAGAAATCTATTTCAATAAAATTTAAACATTTTACAAAACTTGATTTGTTTTAATTTTTCTACACTTTTCTCCGTTTTTTGGTTTTTCTTCCTTTTCTTCGAAATTCTCACCACCTTGACTTAACTAAACTTCAAAAACTGTTTATCAAAAAAGTTCATTAAGTTTTGTTATTAAAAAAATTTAATACATATTTCAAACAAACAAAACTTCAAAACAGAGTTTTTATTCGTAGACATCTTTGTGTCTGTTTTCGTCTATATAGACGAAATTCGAGATTGAAAGTTTTTATAAAATAATTCTTCATTCCTTTGTTACACCTCCAATAATTTTAATAGTATACAAATGTACAAATTTTTTCTGATTTTCAATTTTTCCCATAAATTTTCCCAGAAACATTGCTTTGAAATTTTGTAGCAAAATAAATTTTGGAAAAAATTTATCACTGATGAGCATATTTGCAACTTCTCTTTTACCCTTATATAAAATAAATTTCAAATTAATATTTAATAGTTGAAGAACTTTAATGAAAGAATACCTTCTTCATTGGGCAAATATCTCCCTTGCCAACAAATTTATCCAAGCTTTCATTAATTGTTTTTATAATAAAGTCCGCTGAATTTCCTCGAAGTGCTTTACACAAACTTATGGACGTTTTCATTAAAACTCTTTCAAAATTTTGATCTTTTTCGTCTTTTCCTATTGCAAGTGTGTAAAAAAGTTGAATAGTGTCAAAGGTAAATCCATAATAGACCGTTTGATTAAAAATTAGATCTCCATTTTCATTATTCGCATAAGTAGCAGTGAAGTTTGCATAGGGTGGATTTGAATTGACTACAATGCTTTCTATAAAGGTTTTTAGAAACTTTCAAAGGTGAAATAAAATTAATTTCTAAGCAAACTAGAAAATCAGTAAATTTTTACCACAAATTCAATTGATGTTGAGAAAATAAATATTTTTAACAACGACAACATGCTACGAAATGAATTTCAATTTTTTATAAATTTTTTTTTAATATGAAATGTAGGATGTTTGGTCAATTTTATGATAAATTTTCTTTTTCCTGAAATTAAGCTGATATTATCAGACGTAAATTTAAAATTAACAAGAACAATTTAAAGTTTTCACTGTCATTCTTTGCACGTTTTATATAAACAAAATTTGACAACCATTGTATACTGAGAAAAATTTTTTAACTGGCATAAACTTTGATCTCATAAAGCAATGTAAAAGACATAATAAGTGTGCTTTATAACAATCATCAAACATCTCCATACAATGTTTTTATGATTCATTAAACTTTTTTTTTGCTCTTATAAAGCTTTAAGTTTATTCTGACATAAAGTCACTTTTCATTTGTTTATGAAAATATTATATTTTTTTCTTATATCCACTTTTAAAATAACAAGCAAATCTTTCTTCTTCTTTAATTTAACTAAATACAAAATTTAATGTGGCTTATTTGCAGGACAATACCAAGAGAAAATCTGCTTATAAAATATTCTAAAATCGCTTGAAAAATATTTTTTTAATACAGATTGCAACATGCAAGAAATAGCCAATTCTTGGTCGATTCATTAATTCCTTGTTATTTCTCCAATGATTTTGACTGTGAAAAAGTCAACCATGCTTCTGGTTGAAGGAGTTTTAATTGTAGCCTTGGCAAAAAACAAGTACTTAATGTCTTCTCCCAAAAGATAGGTTGGAAGATTTTTGTCTCCAAACATGAAATTTTTTATGTGCCATTGTCCCTGAAAAATTTTTCTTAATATATCTAATATTTTATGAAGTTATTGTCTTTACAAGGAAAAACTAATTGGAAGAATTTTTGACTTTTCCTTTTCATTCAAGTTCTTTTGCTTTTTCCTTCCAAGTTGTTTTCCCTTGTACCTTTACCTTCTTAATTGGACATTTCATTTCAAAATCAACACACTGCTTCATTTTCTCCATAATCATCTTACTCAAAAAATCTCCAGTTACTCCTCGAAACATTTTGCAAGCATTAATCGAAGATTGCATTATAACTTTCTCATAATTCGGATCTTGTTTGTCTTTGGGAATTGAAAATGTAATCAAAAGTTTGAAATGCAAAACTTCTTCATTGTAATTCACTATTATGTCCATAACTGATTCATTTTTGTTATTTTTTAAGACTTTAGCTGAAAAATTTCCATATTTTTGATTATCAATTGATTTTATAGAAGTGATTGTGATTCTAGCTATCTAAAAATTAAATTTAAAATTAGAAGAACTTGGAGTTTTTAATAACCAAGAAACAAATAATTACTGTAAAATTAAAAATTAAAGTTAATAAAAAGAATTTGGAAAATTCTTCCATACTTCTTGCTTATTTTGTCAGCTGTGTTGAATTTTTTTAAACTTGTTCAAATTACTCACAATTTTGTATCTGAGTGTTGAAACAACAATATTAAAATTCAACTACAATTATTCTTAACTATTTCCTCAATTTCTTAAATATAAAAGTGCTAAATTGTTTTAAATTTCACTGAATCCTTGTTGTTCTATTTTCACTATAAAAACATTTTGAAAATAATATTTGACCGTTTTCCGAACATTTTTGTTAAAATTGAGAATGTATAAAATCTTTACAAGTGATATATTCGGAACCAAAAAGAAATCAAAGACAAGTACAGTATACGTTTTACTCTGTGTAGAAAGAAATAGTTCAGAAAGACATTAGAATGTTTGAGCTGGTTGAATCAGCTATATATTGCATTATATCGTTATAAAGGGAAAAAATAAATAAAACACTTTCTCTTACCATCTTTGTTAAAAATTTTCTTTAATCGATTTCATTTGATGTTTATTACACTGCAAAATAATTCTTTTCTATTATCATTGACCACGAAAACCACAAATTATCACAAAAAATGCAAAAAAAAAACTTTATAACAAGCATAAACTTTGATCTTATAAATTAATTTAAAAAATATTTTATACTCATAAAACTTTTTTAGCTCATAAAAATATTTTTCTAACTTAAAGACACTTTATAAGTCAAAATTTATGCTTATTATCAAGTTTTTTCTCTGTTTACTGAAATATTTTCATTCTTTCTTACTTAGATCCATTTAGAGTGGTGTAAAAGGAGATACTTGCTTACCAATTTTTTTAATGATAAGTAGATTATTTCCATTATTTTATTTACCTTAATAGAAAACTTATTACAACTTTTCATCAGGATAATAACAACAGAATATCTGTATATGAAATGTTAAAAAATATTTGAGCAGTTTTAAAAATATATTTTAATACAAATTTTAGAACATTGAATGGATCTGCGAGACCATAGTTAGTTCATTAATTTCTTGTAATTTCTCCAATGATTTTGACTGTGAAAAAGTCAACCATGCTTCTAGTTGAAGGAGTTTTAACCGTAGTCTTGGCTAATAATAAATACTTGATGTCTTGTCCCAGAAGATACGTTGGAAGACTTTTGTCTCCAAACATGAAATTCTTTACAAAATATTGGCCCTAAATAAATTTTCCATAATTTATATCTTATGTTTCATTAAATTATTATTTTAAGGGGAGAAAAATCACTTTGAAAAAAAAATTCTTTTAGGATTCGGCTATATGCGGATAAGAAAAAGAATTATGCTCACAATTTTCTTCATTTTATCTGCATAGAGCTGAACTATAAAAATTACTAATTTTTCTTCCAAATGTTTTTCTTTTGTTTCTTTACCTTCCTTATTGGACATTTCATTTCAAAATCAACACACTGCTTCATTTTCTCCATAATCATTTTGCTCAAAAAATCTCCAGTTACTCCTCGAAACATTTTGCAAGCATTAATCGAAGATTGCATTATAACTTTCTCATAATTCGGATCTTGTTTGTCTTTGGGAATTGAAAATGTAATTAAAATTTTGAAATTTAAGGCTTCTTCATTGTAATTCAATATTATGTCCATAACTGACTCATTTTTGTTGTTCTTCAAAATTTTAGCTGAAATATTTCCATATTTTTGATTATTGATGGTTTTTATAGAAGTGATTGTGATTCTTGCTATCTAAAAATTGAATTTGAATTTGAAAATAGAAGAACTTTAAAATTTGTAACAAACAATACCGTGAAATTAAAAATTAAAGATATTAAAAGAAATTTGGGAAATTCTTCCATACTTCTTGCTTATTTTATCGATAGTGTTGAAATTTTTTTAAAATTGCTCTAATTACTCTTAATTTTCTATCTGATGAAGCAGCAATATTGAAATTCAACAACAATTGTTCTTAATTATTTCCTCAATTTCTGATATATAAATGTGCTAAATTTTTTTAAATTTTACTGAAAATTGGTAATGTCACTAAATACTTGCTGCTCGTCTTCTTTTTATTTAACAAAGTTTTCAAAAAAAATTTGAATTCAAATTGTAAGTTTATAAATCATTCTTGACTAATATAAGAATAGAAAATCTGTAAACAATTCGAAAATCGTACAGCTTAGACATTCGATAATTGAAGCAAAAAAGTGATTCAAAGAAATTAATCGGTAAGAATCGCTGAAAATTGTCAAAATAAATCGAAAAATTATTTTGTTTTTACCCTTTGCATTAAATGCTTTATAATTACAATTTGAACATCTTTTGAAAGGGTCTTATGATGTAAGAAACAACAATAGGAAGCAAATTCTAATGTTCAGAAAAAAACTGGCTATGTAAATTTGTGAAATCTTTCGAACTTGATGAAATTCAGAAAAATTTCTTGACAAAAACTGAGAAAAAAATTATAACCGATTTATTCGAAATTAAAGTCAAGTACAGTATCAATATTATTTGCTATAAAAAGAAACAGTTATTGTTATAAAAGAAACAAAATAAATAAAATACTTTCTCTTACCATCTTTGTTAAAAAATTTCTTTAATCGTTTTTATTCGATGTTTATCATACTGCAAAATAATTCTTTTTTCTTATCATTGACCATAAACAATCGCAAATTACCACAAAAATTGCAATTGATAAAAATCAAATTTAAAGTGAAAAGAATTCGCAATGTTTTTCACCGTATCATGATGTGATTTAAAAAATTCTTACTTAGACCCTTCTATTCCATATGTAATAATTTTCTTTCTTATCAAAATGGCCTATGGAATCGAATAATCATGTTTAAAAAGCAAGCGTCTCAACTGCATTTTCATGCTTATTTATTTAAAATGATAAAGCTGAGATTAAGGTCAATTAACTATGGTCAATAAATTAAATTTATTACACGTCCAGTAAAATTTCACTTCTTCTTCTTCTTCTTGTTCATCGTCATCTCCCTCAAAACCGCATATCATATTTATATAATAATTACATTTACAACAATAACAAGAACGGCAGTGTATAAAGTAATAAAACAACAAATTGATACATAGAGAGTGCGAGAGAGAGAGAAGAGGAAGGACATAAAAAATTGCAACCAGGGGTTGAAACAGAAGGGACTGTATACAAAATCCAAGCACAAAGTCAATCTAATCCATAAAGAATAAATTATCCAAATCACTTTAGTCACGAAAATTTCCTCTTCTCTCTCTCCCTCTTATTCAGATGCCAGTCAGTTTATAGCACATCACATTGATGAGTGTGTAGGGGTGGAAATGAGATGAGCAACTGATGAACCCCTAATTGCCTGCTTTCTCTTATCTTGATTTTTATCAAGACAGTGAAATTTTTTTTGGTGTTCATGTCTAAGAATAATTAAAAAATTGCATAGTAATTTTTCAGCACATTCAATTGCCACATTATGAGCACAAAAAAAGGAAAAACTTAGTAGAGAATGATTTAAAAATTATCTCTATTACACAATCTTTTTTGCCTCCACTCTCAACAGCATCACAAGCATAAAAATGAAATTAAGTCACAACATAGTGAGATGGATTAATGAGTGGAGTGGCAGAGAATAAATTTTATAATTGGTTGGGATGAATGCGAATGCCTAAGCTCTACTATGTGCGTATATTTTTTTTGAGGGGTGAAAATATCATCGCAGATAAGCTGAAACACAAAAAGTGTGATTTTCATCCTATTGGTATTGTTATTGCTTTCATACTGTGCGGCATTCGCCTGTTTATGTATAGCAGAAGCAGCAGTAGCAGAGATGATGATGATTTTTGGCGAGGAAATTAAGATTAAGTCGGGTGTTAAATTCATTGGAGCATTTGCCCTTAATTTCTCTCGCCTTTTTGCCTGAATGTATAACAGAAAACCTGAAAACGATCTAGAAAAAAGTTTTTCTCAGTCCGCTCTGCTGATATCTTTTCCTTTTTACAGGGTTAACATCGAAAAAGAGACAGTGAGAGAATTTTCATTTAACTTTTCCTTACTAGATACTTGTTGTGGCTTTTATAGTTTAAACTTTTGCTGCTTTTTATAGTTTTGTTAAAATTTTCCATGAAATAAGAAAACTTGTAGAATAGAGAAATGAGGATTAAACAGTTTAAATTATTTTCATCTACAACAGAAAGAGCAATGCAATACAAGAAAATAAGATTAGCTGTAAAATGAAAACTTTCCACAAATTGGACAAGTATTGTTAAATCCCTTCTTTTTATTTTCATTTTCTAAATAAATTTGTTTTCAATTTTTAAATGAAATTTTTATTAAGTTCTTTTTTTTATTTATTTCTATGTCATAAATGTCAGTGTGAGACAATTGTTTTTGGTAATTTTATACAAAAATGTTAGATTTTGTGATATTTCATTCAGATATTTTGCCTTGAAAAATGTAAACAAAAGAAAATTTTGTGAATTTTGTTTAGTTAAAAATTTATTGATAAAATCTTTATTATTTGATTAAATGATTTAGATTTAACTTAATATTATTCTTAAAACCAGTATATTAGTGTAGAATTATGTCATTGATAAAATTTAGGCAAAAATAAAATTGACAAAATTCTTTTGTTTATATTTTTAAAATTTTCGTTAAAAATACGTTAAAATAAGTTGTTAAATTTCTTTACAATTAATTTAAAATCAGATAAAATTTACAAAAATTCATTTTTCAAATTTTCAAGCTTGTCTTCAAAGAATCTAATTTTTCGTCAACATTCCATCAAGTTTAGTTGAGTTGTAAAGTGAATGAATAAAAGAAAAATCTACAAATTCAACTCTTCACTCTCTTTTTCTGAATCAATTCTCTTTCTGAAATTCATAACATGAATGTGTTGGTGAAAAGCATTGACTCCGCCCATTTCTTGTAGACTTTTTTTGCTGCCTTCTCAATTTTTTCTTCTCTTTATTTTCTATCATCATCACATTTCTCTGTCAACATTATCAAACATCACATAATTTGTGGTGTACACAAATACACATAGAGAAAAATTTCATTTGGTGATAATACTGGAAACTATTAAATAATGTCATTAAGTAAAATTGTCATGTCATGGAGACATGAGAATGAAAAATTCAAGCTTATAGACTTTATTTTTCTCTCTCACTCAAT
Organism: Polypedilum pembai; assembly: GCA_014622435.1. NCBI lineage: Eukaryota > Metazoa > Arthropoda > Insecta > Diptera > Chironomidae > Polypedilum > Polypedilum pembai. Next base: position 25,641 of record JACWBX010003698.1, read on the forward strand.
TTTTGTCATCTTATGTCTCACATTACTTAACTCAGCTTGTTAATAGGTGTTAAAAATGCTAAGCTAGAGTTGAAATTTGACTTTTTTTATTATTCGACCACCATGAGAAAACCTATCAAGATTATAACCGACCCACCACGAGTAAAAATGTTGTCAATTTCACTATCAAATCAGTCGTGAGTAATTAAAAAAAGCGATTTGGCACTAAATTTAATTTTAAATATTCTTCATTTTTTTCGACCCTCCACATATTCAAAATATATAAAAACTTTCACGATTTTTCGTGATCTGCAGCTTTTCATTAGTCAGACAGGAACTGTCATTTTTTATGAATGTTTCGATGATTGATTCGAATTCAGTCATGCATTCATTGATATATATTTTTTTAAATGTCCTTCAGGGTGCTCCATTTATGCTCACAATGCAACAACAGAGAGAAAATTATGGAGAAGAGAGAAAGATATAATTAGGTATCAATGACATTAATTGTTTGCCTCTGTTTGTTATGCACACAACATTCATAAACTTTTATGGATGAAAAATTTATTATGCAATTCATTACGATAATTTAGCGATCATTAATTTTCATAAATTACCAACCGCAATTTTGTTTAATTAAAAATCAAATAAAATTTTTTATATTTTGGTTGCTGCTCATATAATATCAATATGGCAATTATTATTTATTTATTTTTTGCAGTTGCTGCTTATCTACTAACATTTTTCATAATTTTTTGCTTTAATCATTTTGTGCTGAAAAGAATTTTTTCGAGAATTTATCACAATACTTAATTATCGGCTACCACACTAATTAAACATTTAAAAATTTGTTATCGGAGACCACACACAATGCAATAATTACAATTTCACCCTTTTTGTTCAATTTTTCTACTGATTATTAAAATTCATAATCTAAACAACTAACTAACTGGCGAAACTAAGCCTAGCAGCCACAATTTTTTCTCTCATGATAAAAAATAATTCGCGTGGTAAATTGATTTTAAGTGTTTGTGTGTGTATATATAAAACACTAAAAGGAGTAGAGGTGCATGCATGTAGCGACGTAAACGACTAACTTGTTAATTTTTGTGAAGCGCGAAAAAAATTTACACAGCAATGAAAATAAAATTTCGCGTTGGGTGGTTTGGTAAATTAAAAATAAAAAAAAGAGCTGAAGCTGAAAACTTGTTTATTTCATATGAGTTTTTTTGTTGCTGTTACAGTTTATTTCATTTACTATAGCCGTGTGAATGCAATTTCTATGGCGGTAGGTGAAGAGTGACCTTGTTATGTCTTTATAAGATTTCTTGGATGTAAATTGATGTGACGAGTTGAAATTTTTAAATTTAAAAAATACGTTAAGTAGAAATGCAACAAATATTTTTTTTTCTAGTCTCAAGCAAGCATGTTCACTGGTATTTTCACTTAGACATTGAATGCCAGCTTCCTCTAGTCGTCATCAATCACCATCACATCACATTCTGTTGTGCTAAGTAGACATTCGTTACATTCCTTTAATATATCATACATACATTAAATTCCTTCTTCATGAGAAATCCTCCATGCTTTTCACATCAACGGTGAATGGACACACACTCACAATTTATTCTACATCGCATGTATACATTGCGACACTTGGCTGCCACACACACAAGATCTCCAATCGTTCGCTCTGTAGAGAGCTACACAGAAATCTTGATGATTGACTGCGACTGATGTTGATAAAATATTCCATTTAAAAAGAATTTAATCCATATATGAATATATGTAAAAATATTCCATCACGATAGAGAGCGTAATTACACAAAACTGCTTAGGTGCGCAATAATAAAAGCGCGAGAGGTCGAAAAAAAATGACCACACATTATGATTTATGTATCATCGATTGATCTCTCAGTACACATACTCATTTGAATGATAGGCAGGTTTGAATCGAAAAATTTATTTATTAAAAACTTATCAATCCGTCAAATTCAATTTGTAAGCAAGAAATTTTGATTGATTTTGAGAAATTGAAATTTTTTTTTGTAGTTTTGATTACTTTAGATTTAAATTATTTCAACAAAATTTGACTGTAAAAAAATAGAAAGTAGCAAAATTCTAAGAAAAAATGTTTTGTGTGTGAGTTCTAAGCTACTTAATTCAACATTTGACGCATTTACATTTCAATAAACTTCTTTTTCACTCTTATTAATATCTATCAGCATGTCGAAATTGTTGGACGTTTAAGCACATCACGAGATCGTCTGCATGTAATTAGATGTTGGATAGAAAGAGAGAAAAAGAAAATAGTTCGGCTTGCGTTCAACTAATGAAGCATAATAGATGAAAATGTGCGATGTCATGAGTTGCCATCATCGCAAAAAGATGTTTTTAAATTTTTCATTATTACATTGTAAAATGCATTTTCATTGTCAATCACGCGAAGAAAATGGCGTTTATTATTAACTTATATCATATACAACACGTGCAATTTGCATTGTCTACTATTTTTTATGTCATCTAAATGGCTTCACAATTTTTCATTAATATTTAAATATGAAGAAAGAAAATTACAATGCAAGTGCGCAAATGTAGTTTAAAAATTTCATAATGTAAAATGAAAACTTTTTTCCAATCTTCAACTAATCAGCTAAATAATAAAAAATTATAGTTCAGTTTCTAACTTTCTCATTTTGCTGACAACTGGCAATTGTTGAATATTTCATGTTGGCGTCAGTTTGTTGAGTTTTCTCTCTTCCTTCTGCTCAACTTTAATGCTACCATTTAGTTAGTAGCAAAGTAAAATATGTAAGCGGACATGCAAAAGTTAACTATCATACATAGAGTGGACACTTGAATGTTTAATTTGATTTTGGAAAATCATATCGGCATTATACAGATAAGAAGGATTATGCGGATAATTTGCTTACTCATTTTTACTCATTTTTATATGGAAAAATCAAGGAGAAGAAGAAAATTATGCACATGATTCTTCTTCTTATCTGCATAATGCCAAACCCTACTTAAATAACTTTTTGACAGAATCAAATGGATTGAAGATTATAATTAAATTATATTAATTGGTTAAAGCTTCAAATATTTTAAACAATTTTTTGTTAAGTTCACGGAGAAAAAAACTTTTTAACTGGCATAAAGTTGGATCTAATAAAGCGACTTTATGTCAGAAAATTATTAGAGCTAAAAAGGTTTTATGAGACATAAAAAGTTTGTATGGAAAAAAATTTATGAGTGTCATAAAGTAGACTTTTTATGCCTCATAAATAGCGTTATTAGATCCAACTTTATGCCAGTTAAAAAGTTTTTCTCTCTG
>JACWBX010003698.1:32608-63013 GCA_014622435.1 Polypedilum pembai
TTATTTCTTGCCAAAACATTTATCATTTTTGCAAATCTTCTTATTAATAATTTGTTATACTTTGCCACTTTGTCATCATTTTATTGTTGACTTATCAAAGTTATTTCATAGAAAACTGTAATTTTTTCTAAATTATATAATCTTAATTTCTAAACTCTGCCTTAAAATGAAAAATTCATCTCAATATTATTTGAAAAAAGGAAAATTTCTACTTAAAAGAATAAAAATAAAATTTATTGTTTGTTTCTCTTTCCTCTATTTCTAGGGGTTGAAGAAGAAAAAATTAGGAGACATAAATTCAACCCCTTTCCCTTTTTTTTCTTCTCATTCAAGCGATTTTTTACGATTTAGCAGAAAAAAGCAGTCAGTCACACATACAAAGAGAAACGTTTCTATTTCTTCTGTCATGAGGGTGTGAAAACGAGAAAATTTTCTTCCATTTTTATTTCTTTAACAGAACGAAATGCGATAAAAAAATTTTCTTTCTCTACGTTTGCTTCTTTTTGGGTAAATTTATTTACATTTTTCACATAACATAATAATTTGTGAAAATGAACGACTTTCACAGTTTACATTCGCAATTCGACAATTCTTCAAGGAAATTTTTTTTTCCTTATTTATTGTCAAACTTTTCTCTTATGAGTTGGAATGAGGAAGATGGAGGCAATCGATGAAGCTTTTTATTGCTTTATTTTCATCTTATAGAATAAATTTCTCTGCAAAGAACTTTTTTATGTGCCGCTTTGCCTTTTTTTATTGAGTGAAGGTGTGTTTATTGCTATGAGGAAAATCGATGATGATGATTATTGAGAAGGAAAATGTTGGTGCATGTCATGTAGCACCTTCACATACAGATGAGAACTAATTAACAACAATTGGTGCCAAAAAATTTACACAATAATATTCACTCATCATCGCCTACACGACATAAATTTCTTTCATCACTCAAGCAAACCTCGTCGTATCGCGACACAAAGAAAATTCATTTAGCCAAACAACAGCAACAGAAACTTATTTATTTATTTACAAAAAACATTTTCTCGCACAATGAAAGAATGTGAGAAAATTGACTTGGTGAAATATCGCAAAGAGAAAATTTTTTCACAGTGAAACTGTGAAGATTTGTGAAAATGAAAATTTTTGAAACTGTCGAAGGAAAATTGCTTCATCAATTGGCAATCAATGAATCGTGTCAATAATATTTAAATGTGTGCGTTGCAAAGAATCAATATTTGAAATTTTGTGGCGTTGAAAATTGCTCATCAACACATTTTTTTGAGTTTCTTTTGTTTTCTTTCACACAGCAGCATGTTTAACAAGCAATTTGCATTTTAATGAAGGAATTCATGCAGCAAGTTGAGGATTTATTTATTTTAATGAAGAAAGATCAAAAGAAACAATGATTTGTGATTTAAAAAAATATTTTTTTAAAAGTTAATTACAGATAAATCACATCATCAAATGTTCTTGCAGTCGTAGAAATAGCCTAAAGGAAGAAAAGTCATCAACAGTAGTCATGACTTTTGTGTTTATTTTGGAATGTGAAAAAGAGCAAAAAAAAGATAGAGAGAAAATAAACTGTCACAGATGACAGAGTTATTTGGAGATGCCTGCCTCTATACTAACACACACACACACAGTCTGATGGCAAACTGTGTGCGGTCTTATATGAAGTGCATATAGAGTGAGATTTGATTTATTGCGTTTTCACTTGATACTTTTTTTTCATCTCTCGTTATTTGTTTTTATTTCTGCATAAGAGTCACAATAGAGCTTGGTTTGTGTGTATATTAGCCATTAATATCTCTTTTTATGATGCTTTCTTAATTAGTTGTGCATTTCATTCATACTTTCTGTTATTTATTAAGTCATGCCATCTAGAAAAAAAGATGCTGTTTTTATACAAAAGTAAAAGCCATGGCGTCAACTAAAGGCATAGACTTTATGATTAATTGACAATTTTAAAGAATATTGCAATCCTTTAAGAAACTTATAAATAAACAAAATGTTCGATTTTTGTCTATTTTTAGCTGGATAGTTTTCTTTTACAGTACTTTTTATTGTTAATTTAAATAAACTGATGTCAGAATTGTAAAGGTAGAATCTGTTTTGTAGCTATTGGTTTTGTCTACTAATTACAGAACAGTAGCTCAACAACTTTTCTTAATATTACAAAACTAAATATGAGTGACTTTACCTTAAACAGGCGTCAACTGCAAATAAATATTAAAAAATTCTTTCATTGTTACAGCAGCAGTGAAAAATGACTATAAAAAAATTCTTTTTTTTTAAAAAGAAAAAACTTTCACAATTGATTGCTTAATCAAAGCATTAAGATGTTGATGACTATAAAAGGAGAATTTAGGGAGAAAATCGATTTTGATTTATGATAAAAAGATTATAAAAAAGTAACAACAGGTCAATTTTATTTCATCATCATCAAAAAACCTTTTTTATTGCTTTATTGACACTTTTTTTTTGGAATTTCACTTTTATTTACCAGTTTCTTTGTATCTCTCGCTGTGTCACATTTCACATAAACAGAAAAACGTTTTAATTCTGATAGAATTGTGATTGATTGCCAATTTGGTGAATAGATGCCTCGAAGTGCTATCAATCCATCTCACATTGTCTTGTACCACACATATGTAGCTAAAGGGACAGGATAGAGAGTGAAAAGCAAAAACATTTATTTTAAATTGATGTATGAAATCAAAACTACTCAATCTAAATCGTAATTAATGACTTGAATGTGTGTGACTTTGAAAATATTAAATTAAATTAAATTAATAATAACAAAACTCTCTATAGAGCTCTCTGAACAAATGTCTTTCAATGTTTAGCGATATAACAAGTTTACGGGTAACACAGGATGACGATAGTCGAATTTGTAATGACATACGAATGACAGAAATGTTGATTAAAAGTTTCGAGATAAAAAAATGTCGTTAATTTGGATAGCATTAATATACTTGATTATAGTTTGACACAATTTCTCTTGCAAAATGAGAAAGGAAAAAAAAATATTCAAATGAGAAGCTGTCATTTATCTAAAAACTTGATGCTTTAAAAATATTTCATCACGCTGTGATCTCTATTTCTTGTATCTATCTACATATTTTCTCATTCTCATTTCTAACATCGCGTCTCGAAAAATTCTGTTGAATGTTTCGTGTCTACTGTTTGTAAAGAAAAATTTATTAATCAACAGTCAGTCACTCACATTTCTAACATAAACGGTCAACTTCAACATAGTTTTAACACATAGACCATCATCATCATTAAATTTCCAACATACTGACCCCAACTGATTCTTGTATTTATACAAAAAGTTAAATTATTATTAATGCTGACATGATACATCAAGAAATTAATAAAACAAACGAAAAAGAAACACATTGAGCTCATGCTACCGATTGCGTACAACAAAATAACATGGGAAATATTCTTTAATTCCGTGACTATTAAAAAATAAAACTTAATGTTGAGCTACAATAGCTGTAAATTTCCGTTAGTTGCTAAAAACTTTAAATTTGAAATTTTCAAAATAAAATTTTCGGAATTATCAAAATATTTAATAAATTATATAAGATAAGATACTCTTTGCTATAAACAGTTTATTATTGCTAAAATTACAGTATTAGAGCTGTTAAGAGCAAAAATTTATTTGAATTTTGAGAAAAATTTGAACTTTTGTTGTTGTTTTTATTTGTTTTGTTTACAAATTTTTAACGGAAATTTTAACGAATTTTCACAAAAGTCTTCAAATATGCCAAAAAAAATCACATTTAAATTTTGCAAATGAACAATTTTTATTGCACCTCCTTGCCAAGACCCAATATTAAGTAAATTTCCCTTCTCTCGTTCAATTTATTTACTTGCAAGCTCTTCACTTACGGGCAGTCGACTCAGGCGATTTGCTTGTATCACGCAGCGTTGACAAAAAAAAAAAGAGAAATAAATGAAACACGCCTTTGATTGATTCATTTTTCGAAACTGCTTCTCGTGCATGCTCTTTGAATTATTGTTCCTCCTTGACTGTATATTATTTGAATTGACTTTTAGCGTAATGTAAATTGAAGTTAAAAATTTAAAGGACATGTAAAGCATAAAAACAAAATTCTCCCGCTCATAAAAATATCAAAAGTGATGAGCGTCAGTGTGACTGAGTAGGTGTCTTAACAAATTTGAATATGTTTTATTTTCCAGATTCAAATGCGAGATAATAAAAGAGGAACGTGAAGACTTTCATATCATCTAAAATATTCATAAAATGCTCGTGTGTAAGAAAATATGATTTATTATGAATCAACGAGATGAAACCTCACAATAATTCACAAATTTACGAATTAAATTTCAAGAAAAGAATATAAATATGTGCGGAGGCGCACAAGAGTGTCAAAATTAATTTTTGATGAAGTCTCAAGTTCAGTGGCTTTCATTTATCATAAGTGAAAAGTTGTCGTTGTTAATTCCTTCAAAATGCAGCACTTAAAATTGATGATAATCCTTTATAGGCCACAACAACAATCATTTCAACATTTTTGTTTTCTAAATTAATTTGACGATATAACAGGAAGCATCATCAAGTGATAAAAAATGAAATTAGTTTGAATGAGAAATCCATTGCGTGGGTAAATTGATTGCTTGGACTTCCACGCGATATTCTTCACTTGAATATAATAAGAAACAGAAAGAGAGAGAGAGAAAAAGGTTTTAATAAAATTTAATTTTTTTTATAAGATTGACAAGTGATATTTCATTACATTCCGTGCATTTCATTTTCTTCTTCTTCATCTTTTTTTTGGGATTGTATACTAGCAAGGTTTCCTTCAACATCTTTTAAACTGCTCTGGAATTTTGTTTTTTTTCACTGCCTAAGAATGAGTCATCACAGAAATATTAAATTTAATAAATAAGAAGGTAAATCAGTATGTGGTATGATCAGACTGTTGTGCCTTTATTGACATAAAACTTTGAATATTTTTCAATTTTCGTTCTTCAATTTTGAAATCCACATTTTGACTTTTGCTTGACTTGCATCTAAAATCGCACTTGTTTTACAAATTCTTTCATCAAGTTTAAGCATTTTATTAAATATTCTTTCAAATTTTATGAAAAAAAACTGAGCATCATTTAAATTGTCTTCAACAGTGCTACAAAATTTCATTTCTGTTTTAGTAAAAAATTGTAAAAAACTTGTCTACTTTGATTTTGCTTTTTGAAAATTTTTAATTTAATCATGCTAACTTTTTTTCAATTTCCACAACGTCAATTGTTAACTCAGCAGAACAAAATTTATTGCTCTACTTTTCGATATGTCACATGCAATTATCATCAAGTTGCCAACAATCGATGCATGCATATATATGTCTGTGTAAGTATGAGAAAAAAAAAGTTATATCAAGAGTGAGAGAGAGTAAAATTTATTGTTGTTAGGGTCGCAAAATAACAATGATATTTCATATGATTTCCTGCAAAAGAAATTCACTGCTCACTTTTTTCTAATTTTCCATTTGACTGGTGTTAAATATTTGATCAGGTTTTATTGTTGTAATATTGTTGCTGCTGCACATATCACCATGAGTGAGATGAGTGTGTAAAGTGTAGGCAGTCAATTTTGTGAGATTGAAAATGATTATTATGTTAACATTATGTAATGTTGAACATATGCACTCATAGAAATTATTTTTGATTGTAAAAAAATTTCTGAGAATTTTATTAATTTTTTAAAATTTAAATTGAAAGAGGTTAAGAGTTTTTTAAAAATGATTCTTTCGAAAATTTTCAAAATTTAATTTTTCGGTCGCTATTTTTGTCTTCTTTAGTTTTTTTATGAAAGTTATTTTTTATTGGTTAAAAACCAATTAGCATTTAAAATTTTAAAATCGTTAAATTCAGGTTTTAAATTTTTACAAAAATTTTGTTTCATGAATTTTCATACACTTTCAAGGAAACTAACTTGTTAGATTTAGAATCGTTTTACATAAATTAGTTTTCCTTGTACATTTTCTTATTATTTCTTTGATTTGAAATTCATTTACCGGTTAGAAAAGCGATTAGATGAATTTTCTGTTGTTCCTCTGTGAAACCTAAAACACTAACGAAAGTCTTAAATTTAATTTGATTCTTTACGAGATCTATCAGTTCAATGAAACTTTTACGCTTTTAAGCATCTTTATTTTCAGCGCATGTTTGCTAGATGACAGCAATTTAAATGAATTACCATACAAAAAACCTGTAAAATCAATATCAGGATAAATCTCATATTTGAATTTAAGAAAAGCTTTGAAATTTAAATTTGTCCAATTTGTGAAAGACTTTTGTGCAGTTTTTAAAAACTATTAAATTCTTCAACTGAAATTTTTATGTAAAAAAATTTTTCTTTGAGTGTAATAAAATCCACACTCGAGGGGTGCAATTGAAAAGAATTGCATTGTAATCTATGAGAATGAATAAACTTTTTCCTACCCAAAAACTAAGTCATAAAATTACACCCTACATACAAGAATTTATCATTATTTTTCCTCTCTAATTTTGGCAAGTGCAAAAATAAAACCCACAATTGTGAGAAGCAGTGTGTGTATGTCAACGGTAATAAATGAATGTGAGTGGAAGAAATTATGAAGTTAATGTAAATTTGATAAAAATTTTATTGCAGATCAATGTGAGATTCAATTACATTTAATTTCACGATTCATGCTTTCCCTTGATAATTTTCGGTTTTTCCATAAACTTGATGACTTTTTTGGTTGCTACCGTGTATATGTGAGAAAAAAAAATTTACACAGTGAGAGGCATCACGCAAAAATTAGCTACATGCGTAATGTGTCAGTCATTGAGAAATCTCAAGAGGATTTTTTTTTCACTTCTTTCTGCCTTTCATTTTTTTAACTTTGATTATGATGGAAAAATTTTCAGTGAGATTTTTGTGTGAATGACATTGAATAAAAAAAAAAATCTTAATATAATTGAAAAGTGACAGAAATTGAAGAAATTTCTTCCAATTAAAATTTCACAATGTACTTACGTATAAAAAGTTCTCGTGTTTCATGCGATCACGTTCTGAAATCGCTTTTCAATCCCTCAACTTATATTCAAAGCATTCAGTGAGTAAAAAGATTTTAATTAAGTGATCTATTAGCTGGAAAAATTACTCTTTATGGTGCAACGATTTTCTTACTTGTGCCTGAAATAAGTATCATCCATCTACACACTATGTATAAGATATCACATGTAATTTGAGATATTGAGGGAATGAAAGCAACAAAGCATTTCAATATCGTCTTTTCTCTCTTTCTTTTTGCTTTGCTAAATAGGAGTCAATTTCGTTGCGCTACCTAAACAATTTTTTTAGGCAATAGATATATAATGACAGTCACGTGTCGCTCGCTGATCATCTTCCTCCTCCCTTTCGATTTTCTGGTAATGTCAATGAAATGATTTTTATATATATATAGAGAAAGAGGAGTGATGCACACGTGTTGAGGCTTTATGGACTAGTGACTTGCATAACATCATCAGATTCTTGTGACAAATTTAATTGCAATGTAACAATCGCTTACGCCTCATGAATTTTTCTTCTTTCTCTTTTTAATTCAATTTGTAACAAATAAAACAATAACAATGCGAGTGAATGAATTTAATTTAAATTGATTTTTTTCCTTCTCAAACATGAAGAAGAAGAAAAGATATTTTAAAGGCGTTATTTAAGGAGGCAAAAAGAAATTAAAACAATTCTCGAGAAATGAATGAGCAACAAATCTTTTGGATAATAAATTCCCATTGAGTCGAGAGAAGAAAAATAAGAAATGGAAAAATTTATTAATTGGCTGGTGTTTCTTTCCTTTTTAGTTTTAAAAGTGCAACAGCATATGACTCTTGCTGTTTGTGATTTATTGAATTGTTGCTATGGAATTTTAACACCCGAAATTTCTTTCTACCAAGCCAAATGCTTCTTTTTCTGATGATGATGAGTGTTTTTTGATACTTTATGAGACATAAGACCACACATAATTAGAGAAAGAGAAAGGAAAAATGTGTATGTTGTCACAAGTTTTGAAAACTACTTAGGTGGCGTGAAATTTTTTTAAGGAAATTAATCTCAAAAAAGAGGAAAAGACACAAAATTATGTCCTTAAACAACAAACATTCAGCAGCAGCAGCAGAAGCAGCAATGACAGTGACAAAATTAATTACTTTAAATTCCCTAACCAGCAATAGTTAAAATAAAAATTTATCGTGGACAATTCCACTCCTAAATTATCCACACAACATTGACTTTCAAATTTTCTACATCAACATATGCTATGATTTTTAATTTAGAACAAAAACAGCAACAAAAAAAAATCTTGCTGACTGCATTCTCACACAGGAAGCTGTTTGTGATAACGACTCATAGTAATGTGATAAAAATAATCAATTTATACGCTTCGCTGGATTTCCCATGAAAATTTTCGACAATTTCCTTCAAAATAGAATTTTATGAGTGTATGAGTCGAGTAGTAGCAATAAACTTTCACTGATCATCAATTATTTCAGAAATAAAGGCTTAAAATGCAGTTAAAAAATTAATTGAAAACTCAACGTCTAGTGTTGAGACTGGACTGCACAGTAATAAAAAATTTTTAATTTCTTTTTTTATTTTAGAATTGGTAGCTTCTATAACAATTTGTAAAGTTCCATAAAATTCATCAAACCGTGCAGAATTGCTATAAAAAAATGCCCCGTGTATCATGATAAAATTATTCTTCATAAATAATATTTTTAATGACCAAATGGAAGGTAAATTTCATTGTAAAGAATTGAAATATTTTTAGAACTTAAAATGCAACTAACAAACTAAATTTAAAGAAAAAAATTCTTTCTCGCCACAACATGATATAAATATTACCAAGCAAGTCAAGCGGAAGTGATTCAGAAAGACGTAAAGAGACTCACGTTCGTCATCGAGTCAATTGACTTCATAATTTTGGCGCCATTAGACAGCGAAATATAAAAATTTTCTTCTTGATATTTTAGTCCCGCATGTATTTTTCTTCTTCTACCAACCATAGAAAAAACTATTATCTCTTCACAGAGCACTTGAACTGTTCATGAGCTATACGCGATAATTCATTTCCCTTAAAAATTCTCTCTCTCTCTTACTCTGTTTTAATATTTATGACTCATCATTCATCAACTTTAAGTGTATTTCACGATTCTTTCTGTTTCTATAAAAAAAAACTAAAATAAAATTTCTGTGTGTGTTCTTAGAAACTCTTCGAGGAAGAACATAAAGAAAGAAGTTGAAAATTGAAAAGAATGAGACTGGTTGAAATACAGTATGTCAGCAGATATGAAGAATTGATTTCAATTAAGAAGCTTATTTATTAGGTTAATGATTTACTTATGTTAAACAATAAAGAAATGGTAATTAAAATACTTTTTTTCAGAGCTCCAAGTCGACTAAAAATTTGTATGCTAAGTCGACTTCAGGCTCTGCTTTTTTTACAATTTTTTTAAATTTAAGTTCAGTTGCAACATTTTTACAAACATAGTTTTTAATTTCTATGAAATTGTTCTCGTATTTGATTTCACAACTAAAATGACTAAATTAGTTGAAATTCTACTAAAAAACATTAAGAAATTTTTATTTTTGATAGGATTTGATTTTGTAAATAGTGATGTCTTGAGTTTATATCACTCTATCTATTGAGCTAAGGACAAAAGAACAAATAAATTTTTGACAAAATCTTTATTTGAATATTTTTAAAAATATTATATTAATTATTGAGTGATAAATGTCTATTTGAATAACCATTAAATGAGAAATCATTAGAAAAGTTCTCGCATTAGATTTGCCAATTAAAATTATAAATAAAAATTTTTCAAATCTTACTAAAGGTCTTTTTTAAAATACTACTTTTAGTAGATTTAATTTCACAATATCGAGTGATATTTTATCTGTTGAGAACAAAGTTGAAAAGCTGCCAAATGGCAACCAAGGCAGCCAGGCTGTTTTTCAACTCTGGTTGAGAGATGAAATAAGTTTTTAACTGAATGATTCTTTAGTATAAGTTTTTAAAAGATTTATTTTAAGAAAAACAAATAAATTTTCATCCAACCTTATAACATCAACATTCTCCAACGATTTCTGTAAAAAATGTCTCACCATTGTTTAAACTTCTCACAATTGCGACATGTGATACATGCGACATGCATTTTTATGTAGATACAATTCATTTTTTGTACGAATCATTCTCTCGTTTTAATTTTTAATCATATTATAAACATGCACACACAATGATCACAAATAAATAATTTATGAATGGCTTCTCGCGCTGTGTGAAGTCAAAATGTGACTGTTGTTAAAAAATGTATGTTTTCATAAATAAAAGAAGTTAAGAAGAAATGAAACGAGATAAAAATTCTATTTCTTCACTAATTGTGTGTTTTTATTTCATAATGAACTGTTAACAAAAAACTTGTAGCACAATAATTTTGGATTAAGAGAATGAGAAATTAATGAGTGAACGTTTTTAGAATTACAAGTAAAATAATTTTATTCATATAGAAGAAGAAATTTATGAAAATTTAGCAGAAAAAGTCTTAAAAATAAATTTTTGAAACTTTCTATGAGTAATTAACTATATCAGAAATTTTCTCTTCACAATGACTCGTCAAAAACAGTAAAGATTACTTTAACAATTCAACACTGAATAGAAGCTATTATTTCTTAATTGCCGGAAGATGTTAATAACTCTTATACGAAAATATCACTTCAATGTCATCATTATTATCGTTGTTCATAATTTCTTGTCTCTCTCTCATTCGCGAAATGACAAAAAACAACAGTTCATCGTTCAAAGTTGCTGTTTCCTTCTAAATGCCTCAATAATTACTTCACAGTTTAACATTCATGCTTATTATGCATGCGAGATAGAAATATTGTCGCTCTCTTTCGCTCTTTCTTTCACTCACTTACACCTACTTTTCCCTCTCATGCCTGCTTTTTTTTTTAAAAAAAAGTGTCTGTTGTGTGCGCAATTTTCTGTCAAAAATCTCATTAGAAGCATAAAGCGTGTAATGAGATAAGGGCGCGCGCACATCTCTACATTTCGACGCCAATTTATCTCTTTCAATGGCAATGAGAGAAGAGGAAAAAAATAACTGTAAAGTTGTAAAATTTTCTCGTTTTTTGCCTACGCTTCGGGGTTGCTTTGCATCATTACAGACGAGAGAGTGCTATATATGCCTATGGCACGTTTATATAAAATATATATGAACTTTGCAATCGTCACACAATAGAGAGTGGAAAGAAAAGGATTGTGATGTTCCCATAAAAAGTGTAAAAAATTGCTTTCTATAATGAGATAAGATTTTATTGTAGCGTGAAGATTATCAGATGAGTGAGGGTGAAAATTTTTAAATTTAAAAATTTTGATTTATTTTAAAGTAAGTTTTAAAAATAACGTTTAAAACAAATTTAAATTTTTCAAAATAATCGTTAATTTCAAAAGTTTTCGATTTGAAAATAACAGTTAAAAGTAGTTTTTAAATTAGAAATAAAAACAATGATTAAATTTCAACTTTTCATAAAACATTCAATTTTTAAAGAAATTTAGAAAGTTCTTTAGAAAAATCATAAAAAAGGAACAAAATAATGATGATGACGAGGAGGATAAATTAGACTATGATACTATAATAAAAAGGGAGAAAAAAGTTGTGATGCTGATTTATTTGGCGTAACATTTATCAACCCTTTTCACAGATTTCATATAACTAAAAATTTCCTCACCAACTCTTTTTGTTTGCTTTTCACTTGTATTAGTTAACAAAAACTCAATTTTGTTTTCTAAAAATTACAATCCATTTATGTTAATTACTTCTTCTTACTTTAATTACTTCCTAAGTCAAAGGAAATATTTCTACACTTTCTCGCGTACTTTTCTTTTTTTTGCCATTAAGTGATGAATATTGTGACAGATTAATTTATCAAAATCATCACAAAATTACACATTTGATGATGATGATAGAGGTATGTTTAGCACTACTGTCTCCTTCCCCTTTTTAACAAGTGAAATCAAATGAATTTGTTCAAGTGTGCTAAAAGGGGTGAGAAATTTTTATTAAAGGGATGTGCAGCATTTTGGTTGACTTTCTAAAAATGCGATTATGTCTCAATCTCCATAACAAATTTATTTAAAAAGAAAAATCAATATTTTTGTTTAGTTCGTTAAAGTAAGACCATCTGTGATCCAGTACATAATTTTTAAATCAACCCCTCCACACAATGACTCTGAGTAGATAACTTTTTAACAATTTGATAAATTACCGTTTTATGATGATTCTAATTTGCTTCTTTTCCCCGATTCATCGACAACAACTGTTTTGGAAAAATAAAAAGAGAGAGAGAAATTTTTATTATATGGAAATTAAGTACACTAATGACAGTGTGATGAAGATGAAAAAGTATGTAAAATTGTTGTCGTACAAGTTGAGAGTTGTTAAAGTCTCATGGGATAGATTAAATATAAACAGATTGGCACAGAGATATTTCAGCAAGTCAAGCGTAACAATTACACTTTTTGCTATTGAATTGTGTCTCATTGTGTCGAATGTCACATCTCATTGTCTTAATGTCGCACACCTTTGGAAGGAGAAGAAGAAAAATTTAATTTCATTGACATTTAAATTGCAATATTTGACTTCTTACCTTCAAACAATAGCTTTGAATTTGAAGCATGAATGAATAAAAACGGATTTATGCGTTGTTAATTTGCTTGAGAATAAAAAAAAATGTAGAGTAATTGACAGTTCCATCGCAAAGAATTTCTTTTTATATTCTTTATTCACTCACGAAATGTGTCACTCTTTCTTCTTTTTCTATTCTTATTCAAATTGATTGAACTGAAAATTGAAAATTTCTTGAATAATTTGTACTTTTTCTTAGCTCATCAATAAGAAATCAAATGAAATTCTACTTTTTTCACTTCACGCCTGCCATCGAATTGCTTCAATTTCCCTGACACTTTACCTTTTAGAATTTCTTCATGTCGTGCTTATAAACTTTAAAATTGAGGTGTGATAGAAGAAAAGAAAAAGAAATTTGATTGTTCTTGTTTTCTGTCTCACCCTGACTTCAATCTAGCGTAACAAAAATCGATAAAATTATTTATTTGTCTTCGAGAAGAAGAAAAGAAAAAAAGCACCTGTTTAAGACATTAAAAATTGAAATTTTGACCCTTTTCATTATTCCTCATAAAAAAAAATAAATTTTAAATGTCTTTAGTATTTGTTTTCATGCGTCGACTTAATCAACTATTAATTGACTAATTTTTAGTTGAAAACATTTACGATAACAGATGACATTTGGAATATATTTATATTCACATTTATGGGTCCATAACATAACAACCAGAAAACGGCACAGACCATTAATCACTTTGTTCGACTAAAGAAGAAATAAAACAAAATTCCTGAGACTCATTGAGCATTTTGTATTATACACACACTGACACAGGCTTATGGATATCAATCTCCATTTAACTACACAAAAAGCGATTTCATTTGAATGATAACAAACAAAAAAGAAAAAAAATTCTCGCGCACTGATGTCTTTTCGACCTCATATCGAATCGCAATCATTTATGGTGTAGTAGAATTGAAAACAAGCAGAACTGGGGTTCATTTGTATGTGAAAACTGAGAAAAAAGACATTTAAATTTACAAAACTTTTAAATCATTCCAAAAAAACTCATATAAATCATATTAACTTTAAAATGCGTTCGATTTTGGCTTTCACAACTCATTCGACATTCCAAATTGCCCTCTACAACATGTAAAGAAATTATGAATGATGATTCCATTCATTTCATTCAAATCACAACTCATTTGAATAAGATTTTCCATCTAAAACGCTTATTCATAATTGATTGTTTATCGGAAAAGAGCGAGTAAGAGATAGAGAGTGAGAGGCTTGAAGCTATAACATACAGTAGCATTTTTTGCGTGCTAGTCGAGTAATATAAAACGAGATAGAGAAAGAGTAAGAGAGAAGAGAACTAAGTAGCTGCCACATGTAAATTCCTAATAAATGACTCTCTTTCGATAGCACAAGAAGATTTTTTTTATTCGAACTGGCAACTGGAGACCACTGGATTTCTTTCTCTTTCTCTTATTCCTTCATTCCCGATTGCTTCATCATTTACATTTTATTATTAAGCTTAATTCTTCTTGCTTTGTTTGTTTATTTACATGATTTGAAGCAATTTGATACAAATTTTTGCTACTTATAAAATCTTTAATCTTTTACAATTGATTGGAATAAGGAAATTGGACATAATATTTTTTAAAAGTATGCTAGGCGTAGATTTAGGTGAAGTCACTCTTTGCTTAAACAGCAATTTTTAAAACTATTGCGGTTTTTTGCAATTATTTGTCGATTCCTAAGAAAATTTATTTTTTGAATAAAAACTCGAAAACGAATCAAAACTTTTGTTGTATTCGACCTGTACTTGCTAAATTCTCACTTATTGTTTCTTTCTCTTGTTAACTTTTGCAGTTTAATGATTGATATTCCGTGTTTTAACGAATTTCTATAAATATTGCATTTTTACAAAATTCAAACAAAACATTTGAAAAATTTTGCAAAATTTCTTCATAATTACAAATTTTTAATCACAAATTTAGAAATTTTAGAAAGAAATTGTTAAAATTTGCTCTTAACGCGAATTTATTTTATGTGTCCATACCTAGAAAATTCCAATAATAAACTTAAGAAAGTAGACTCAAAGACTTCATCTAATGATTTATGATTTTCATAAAATAAAGTGGCTTTAGTGTGGCAGCTGAACATGACGAGTTCAACGCATTAACAAACAATTTTATGTCGATCGCTCTCGCCACGTTGATACGTCAAAATACCAATTTACTCGTTTCGACGAATACGATTAAAAATAAAACGGCGCGCATCATTAAGATTAATTTATAATGCAATGATCGCCATGAGATTTCATAAATCAGTTGATTGCATTGCCAAGTCGAGAGATGTTTACTTACTGAATGCAAATTCATGCACATATGAAATCAATAGGCTTTTACACACTCACTATAGTGTGTGGTTTCTTCCATCAAGATGGCCAGTTAGAGACTAAGTAGCATTCAATTTCATCTTTTTTATTATTACACACCAATGCCATTGCTGATGAAGATTATAATAAAAGCATATGCAGATTTGCACAGCTTGAAGTGAGAAATTATTATAAAAAAAGAGAGTAGAAAAGGTTGCAAGGTTAATCACATTTTGATTCTTTTGACGGAAGTCACCTTCAGAATCCATCGTCACCAAGCAAAGAACATTTAAAAAGATGAAATATTTACAAAGATATTTCGATAAGGCGATGAAAATTGATATTTTTGTATATTTTTCATATTTATAATGACCATTATATTATAAAAATTATGTGACACTTGTCAATGAAGGTTGATGACATTCTGACTATAACCTTCTTTGGATAAATTCAATTATGAGCGATGAGTAATGAGAATTGAGTGAATAAATCATAAAGCATTAGACACAGTTAAATGCAAAGATAGACATAGCTAAATACTAAGTTAATTAATCAGCATGCAGCTTCTCATGCTTGTTTAACAAATCATCGAAAAATGATTTACAATGCAATGCCAACCTTGTCTATGTTTTATTATTTGTATTACAAATTAATAAGATATAAATTTTTCTCTCATTCTCTCTCGCAGTTAGATAGTTATTTATCGCCATCAATTCATCACAGCCGCACACACTTGATTCGCTTGAATAATAATTTTTCAACAATTAAAGAGTGAATGTTTTCTTTTTTCTAGAATTAAAGTTTGATTAATTGCCCAACTCCTTACTCAGAAATTTGACTCTCTTTCTCCTTCTGTGTTTCTTTCTTAGAATCCTCGATTTTTTCACTTCAACATTGATTCACTGCTTGAGCGAAAGAGATAAATCGCACGTTGATTGTTGAAATCATTTGAGGAAGCTCTCTCACTCGTTTGCTCACTTGCTGTTGATTAGTATATAAGTATCAGAATGCACCATTGAGTTGGTTTACTCTTTAAATTTATGAAAGGAAATTTGTTTGTTTTCATTGTAAGCGATTTATTATTGCTGCCATTGTACCGCCTGCTTACTTACCAGTAAACAATTTGATATACCTCCACAGTTGGAAACATCTGAGAGTTATTAAAGACAATTAAATCATTTTATTTATTGATTTATTTTATGAAACTATTTTCAAAACAACAACAAAATTTAGTAGATTTTTACAGTAGATCAAAAAATTTTGTTCTTGATCTACATAAAAATTTGATCTACTGTTAAGATCTACAAAATTTTAAAAATTTCACCTTTATTTCCTTGTGCAGTAGAATGGTATATAAGAGAAGACCACCTATTGCTACTGATGAGTATAAATAAAAGAAACAGTATATTTTTATACAATTTATTCTTATTCTTCAACCGTCAATAAACAACTAAGGAGTAGTCTGAAAAGGTTAAGAAAAAAAATTGAAAGATTAAATTGGCCATCAGCAGAAGCCAGCAGCCGAAAAAAAATAAGAATTAATTTTTTAAAGAAAAGAACAAACTCGATGATGATTAAGTGTGATAAATTCATTTTTATTTTTTTTCTTTTAGATTTTGGCTTCATATCTTTTTCATACTATTTATACACATATTTATTATTAATATATTTTTATTTATTATATCAATTCTTCTTCAATAGGTTGAAAACTGATGGAAATTAATTTGAATTTTTATCTTTTTTTCATAGGGGAAACAATCAAATGTTTTCTAACTGTTTTTGTAATCAATCTACGATATCATTTGATAAAAATGAGAGAGAAAAAAAAGTCTAAATCAAGTGCTAATTTTCATTCTTAAAATTTACAATAATTATTGCAACATTCAATTTATTTTACAGATTTTACATCTACAGCAAAAAACAAATGATTCGGAATAATTAGAGATAGATAACTAAAGAAAATGTTTGTTTGCAGTTTTTATACACATTTACATTCTCACTTTATAATTTAAATAATTCATAATGCTAATTTATTTTTCCATTTAAGTTGTTTTACTATTTAAGTACATTATTGAGCCATACATAGATTTGCAAGCTATAAATATCTACACACTAATTTGATATGAAAAAATTAAAGATTAATTATAAACAGCACAGCGACAAAATTCATAAAAATACATTCTCTAACACAACATATGAATATTTTCTAAGTACTACAAGATATTTTTAATTTTCAGGTGATCGTCGTGCTATGGGTGATGGACTTTGTGATGGTTTGATAGCAATCGGTGATGTTGGTGAGGTTTGTGTATGTGATGGTGGCTGTGCAACTGGATAAGGACTAAAACGAGGTGCATAATGTTTGTTTCTCATGTGATGATCACTCATTGCTGAAGGTGATGGTGAACCTGAACTATTTGGTGTAGCTGATGGTGGTGGACTTCGAGCTGCTTGTTGTTGCTGTTGCTGAGCTACAGCTGCTGCTTGTTGAAGTGCTGCTTGATTATTTAAAAATCCAGCTGCAGCTGTTAATTGTGGTGACCATTGACCTTGCCATAAGCCTAGATTCAAAGCAGCCGCATTAATGTTTGGTCGCTGTGCATACATTTGTGGCAGAAGCATTTCAGCGTATGGTGATCGTCCCCACATTTGTAAATGCTGTCTTGCTTTCTCTAATAATGCTGCATCCATACTTTGTGGCATCAGCTGTGCTGCCATTATTGGATCAGGAAAAAGTCCAAGCGGTGCTGACCGTAAATGTTGTTCCAGCAATAATGCATCCATCGGATCTCTGTGAAAGACAAAATTGAAGATAATTATTAATTTGCAACATTTTAAATAATTTTTATGTATGTGTGAGAAGCGAAGGTGAATTTTGCGGCATAATTTAAAAGATTTTCATCATCATCATCATCATTGCATGCTCTTACTCTTGTACTTAACTCCAATTCACTTCTTTTTTGATGATATCCGAAAATGAAATGAAATATAATTACTTTTTTAACACTTTATCTCGCTCGCTCTTGAAAAATGCCTCAATTTTTTCAGTGCGAAAAGCAAGAGCAAAAGCATAATGATAGACATTGTGCACCTCACAGACAAAAAGGCACTTCACTCGATATCTTTTCGCATTGCGAATGAAGGTGAACGCAAAATTAGTTGTAATGAGTTTATGCCCTCCGGTACAACGGCATCAAAACTTCTCTCTCTCACTGTTCGAAATTGAGGATATCGAATCACTCAGAAGAGAAAAAAAATGCATGTGTTGAGCCTCCCGAAATGAAAGAAAATCATTGCCAATAAGTGTGAATTTTAAATGTGGTAACAGCTTGTAATTTCTTGAATGAGAGTCTTTTAATGCCTTTTAGATCTTTCATTTTTTTCGGCTGTGAATGTCGGCAAGTTTCTTTCATTTTTCTTCTGTTTTGTTCTTGCTTTTCTGTTTTTTGCGTTGTTAAAACTTGATGAGTGCATGAAAGGAACAACTTTAATTTTTTGTATGCCGTGCATTCTAATGAGGTGTTGCACGATGATAAAGTTAATTGATTTGACTTTTATCTAAGGATTTTTCTCAAGATTTTTACATTTGTTAGTGTAGATCAAATGTAAATCTTAATTCTACCATATGAAAATGTAAACAAATATTTTGAATTGTTTTGGGTTTATTTCAAGCCCCTTGTAATGAATTAAACGACAATAGAATATATCAGAATCCAAAACTGCTATTTTAGTTCCAGCTATTTAAAATTTCCTAGTTAGCCGTGAAATGATTTCGGATTCTGGAATTTATTGTAATCATTTCAATATGAGCATTTTAGGAGCTATTCAAAGAAATAATTTTCTTTTAGTTTTTTAAAATTTTGGTCCAAATTTCCTCTATTAAGATTCAAGAACGCATTTCTTTAGTTTTCTCAAGGTTCTTAAGGAACATAAACGATTTTTGGCGATACTCTTAATTAAAAACAATACTTTATCAGCATTCGTTTCTATATCTTGCTGTTTACTTCAAAGTCGATCATAATAATCTTGAATATTCATCATTCATTCAAGTCGGTTTTAAATGAAACAAATCTTAATTGTTTTGTAATTACTTTTCTCACTTTACGTTATGATAAGAAAGAAGGCTTCATAAATCAAAATCCATTTCAAAGACAGTGAAGTAAAAATCAACAATTATGCACAAATCTTGAGAAAGAAGCGAAAAAAGGCCGTGTAAAGAGAAAATATTAAAATTTGATGTATTTTTTGTAGTCTTTCCATTGCCGCCCTATAATTTTGTACATAAATTGCCGGCAATTTTAGAGAGCGGCAGTGAAACAGTGAAAAATATATAAAAAGAATCGAAAGGCACAAAAGAGTGAATTTTTGTTGATATGAAGGAGTTTCGCACTCCCCTTTTGTTCTCTCGAAACCAAAAATGAACATAATTTCGCATAAGCATAACATAAGCATTGGAAATTAATGATCGCATAAATTCCTTCACACCTCGGACTCAGGAACAGAGAACGGAGAAAAGAGTATTTTGAGACAATAAAGTAAAATCGTAAAAGTTAAACTTTAATAGGTTTTACTGAAAATTATAGAATTAAAGATTTTTTATGGACGACGAAGCCAAGTGGCATGGCCTCTGGTCAAATGCAAGAGACGAAACGGGAAATTATGATTTAAAACCTTTTAAGTAACTTTACACTTGTATTACGTGTGTGGCTGAGAATGTAAGTTTTTTTCTAGAATGTTGATTTATACACTTTATTGAAATTTAAGATCAAGTTCTTAAGAAAGAATAAAACTTTTAATATAACGGAAATTTTTTAAAAATTACTGAGATGACAAAATTTTAAAACTGTCATAATTTATAAATGACTGTTATAAAATTTAAAAATTTGACAAAATTTATCACTAAAGAAAGCGTTTTAGAACTCAAATAAAGCGTTTAAATGATTAAAATCTTTCTATACTTCCAACTGTTTTACTATTAAATTTTCAATGTAATCAGCCAAAGAGAAAAAATTTTTCTTTTCTAAAAGAAATTTCCTATTTCTCTAAATAATGCATAAAAATGAAATAAACTGTGTGTCGTGTAACACACAATGATGCATCACCATTTTAATGAGCACAACACTCTATTTACATGTAAAGTCACAATGTTAGATTTTTTATGATCCATAGTTGGTGTAAAATGCTCTCATCTCGCAATTATTCATCGTTATTACCTTAATGTTTCGAGAATATAATACTTATGATACCTTATTTAAAGCTCTTTAATGAAGGCAGATGGAAAAGAGTGCCTAATGGACATAATTTATGTCTTTTTGCCATTTGACACTTTGCAGTACATTTGAATTCATTTTTCTCTCTCTTGCTTTCTTGTTATATGTTATATGTGTTAAAAAGTAAATGAAGATTGAGTGCTTTTTTTGCTTTTTACGCAATTTACAGCCTGAAGTAAATTTCAATATTATATAAATCTGTTAGAAATCATTCATGAGCCTCCCACAATAGATAAAGCTTTTTAAAAATTGTAAGCTCAAATCCTAGAAAATGAGAGATGATAGAAAAAGGGCGGAGATGTTTGGTGGTAGCACATTAAATGTTCACACACAATTTTTCAAATTTTTTTTCTTCTTGCTTGAAACTACAAGCAAGCAAGGCAAGCAAGCTGCTACAAATTTAAATCTATGAGAAAATTTTCTCCTCGTAATGTAGCAAATATTTAAGGGTCTATGTGTGTGTTTGTTGCTGTAAATAAAAGCAACTCTCACTTTATCTTCAATTCTCCATCTTCATATTGAGTTCATGTTGAGTTTGCGTAGTGTTGCGCAGTTAACTGATGATGATGATGAAGATGAGAGTGTGAGGGGATGCAGAAAGAGCATTTCATCTCGATTGAGGTTTATGTAGTGTTGACTTCAAAATATCGGTATATATAAAAAGCATTCGTCCTTTCTCTTCTCATCGCCATGAAGGAGAAGAGTTGTAAAAGACAAAATTATGTGCAAAAAAGGGCTTCTTTCTACTCTCTCATATACACACACAGTTCAGTTTGTAGTGTATACACTCAACATCAGTAGCATCAACATTGAAATGGAAAATTTATGCTTCATAAAATGTTTAAGATTTTTTTCCTCTCTCTCTCGCTCTCTCACTTTTCATAGTCTCGAGAAAGAAGGAGGCAAAAAATCGATAAAATTTTAAAATGAATTTTTTTGCTTGCTTTAAAGCTGAAGAGTTCATTAAAATTAAAGTTTTTTTTCTTTTTATTTCAAGACAAAGGAGAGAGGAAGAAAATAAAGTTAATGAATTTATGTATAGTCAAGGAAATTAATGTTGGAATTTTAATTTTAATATTTTCTAGCATAAAGTAATTTAAAATTTTATCAGTACTAAATTTTAAATAATAACTGTCAAATTTGTACTAACATTTGGATTTTAGGACAACGTTTCTTCTAATTTTAAATTTCAAAACTGAGCAAATAAAAATCTTTTTAACTAAAATAATTGATATATTCAAATTTAAAACTGTAGTACTAAAAATTTTAAATCATTTTCAAACAAACTTCAATTTCATTTCCTTAATCTGTTCTCGAATTAAATTTCACTCATAAATTAAATTTCATCTACAAAAATCGATATCAAAAATGCAGAAAGAGAAAATTTAATTGCTGTTTTCCACCTGTTTTTTTGCCTTATCTTTGAACATAAAATTGCATTAGTACGCAAAACTATTTGCTGACGATACCGCATCTAATTGAGATCGGAAGGGAAATCAATAATAATAAAATGCTGTTGAAATGCAATCTGCGGCATGCATACATGTCATGATACGAGTGCAAGAGCGAGAGAAAACTTTCAATCTACGCTTATCGTTGAGAATAATCTTGCATTGCAATGATGCCCTATTCTTCAGCCTTCAGTGAAGGTAAAAAACGAAAAAAGGCGAAAAAGAAGTTGTTGGATGTAATGCATGATGATGAAATGTTACCTTAAGGCAATAATCATACACATACACACACGCATGTCTGCCTTCATGTGATGATTTACATTTTCGAAAATATAAAAAAAAAGTATCATCCGCTTCTGAAGATGGTGATGATGAAGATCACACTCGGCGGAACACACACAAAGATTTTTTTTTCTTTCTTAACTTTTCATAGCCACCACATAAAAGAGGCAGAAATTTTTTGTGTATATGAGAAAATGATGATAATAAAATTGTGTGTTGATAATTATTTCTTTTTGGATAAAATAAAAGATTTCTTCTCTCTCTTTTGATGTTGGGTATATGTTTGGAAAGAAATATAATTATAGATATTAGCATCAACACCATTCACTCCTCATCATTATTATCTAGAAATTTTTTCTTAGTTATACTTAGAAATTAACACTTTATGCTGATTGTTTTGCTTTTGAAATGACGGGAAGAAGTGATATGTTATGATTATGGAGTGCTGTGATAATTTATTTAAATTAATGTGATTGAAACTTAACGGTTTTTTTATTTTGTAAATTTTTTTTTTCTCTTTTTTATCTTGAGACAATAATCTTTGTTAACAGCCACTGAACAATTCGCAATTCATCGAATACAAGACATAATGATGAAGAGAGAGAGAGAGAAACTGCAGTAAAACTGTCTTAATTTATGCAACAATTTTGAAAAAGTTTTTATCATTCACGTGCAAATAGCGCATTTTTTTAATACTAAGAATTTTCCAATTCAAATTTAACGTCTTTTTCAAAAATATACAAATTTGAAATTCGAAAATGATACGGTATGTTCGAAAAGTAATTTTTGGTATTTTCAAAATTCCTCTTTTTACGCTATCAACAGTTGTTTCTTCTTGAATCAATCAACATTTTGTTTTTAAAATTTTACAAATTTTTCTATACGAAAAGTTTTTGAAGAGTATTCGAAATTAATTTCGAAAATTTTCAATTTTCATAAATTAACCGTTACGAAATTCGTTTTCAATAACTTGTTTTTAATTTCAAAAAGAAATTGCTGCATTATTTAATAATTCAATTGAGAAATTTCTCATTACAGTTCTTTTAAAGAAAAAAAATAAACTTTGCTTCAAATAATAAAAATAATTTGAAATTTTGTATAGAATTTTGCAATAAATTTTCTTTCTAAATTTTGTACTTTGTTTTTGCAAAAATTTAAGATCGACAAAGTGTAAACATTTGAACTTTTTCTTCCATATAGATTTGCTAAAAAAGAATTTTCTCTTTTGGTGTGTGCTTTTAATGTGCGAAACATACATGAAGACAAGATACAAAAGAGGCAGTAACAGCAGTAACATGAACCTGCACATACATTGCATATCTTACACGTTCATTCTCTCTCTTTCACTTCGAGCGTAAATATTTCGGAAGAAAAACATTTTTTTATCTCAAAGTTATTAAAACGTGTTGATTATAGTGGCGGCAAAAGATCAAAAGATATTTTTTAAGATTGAAGGCAAATTGCAGTGTCTTTCGTTGATCGGAAGATGAATTTGTGAAATTTAAATTAAATATATGTTCAAAATTTTTTCGTGAGTAAAAATTCCACTTCATTAAATCAATTCCAATGGTGTGCAACAATGAAAGAATTTCAACATTCCATTCCAATGACGTGAATGTTTTCTGTGCTTCCGAACTCATTGCCCACAACTGTAACATTAACGCGTGATGACAAATTATCAAATTGAAACAGAATATTTTTCACCTTCATCTAATTACAAGGCGCCGTCTTCATCAAAAAAAAAAAAAAGACATAAGAGAGAAACAAAAAAGGATTGAATTGGCTTTGGACAAGCTAAGAACAAAAAAAGGTCGTTTCTTCTTCTTTCTTGCATTCTTTCTTGTGTGTTAAACATCTTGTACACATATATCAAAGTGAAGATGCCGAGAAATAATGATTATCGGGTAGGGACAAATTAAGAATCTTTTCATCAACCTATTATTGTTCAATCTGATTCTCATCTTCACTCGCTGCCTAATTCTTTTGTAATCATCATCAGAAATTCTTTTTTTTTTCGCTCGCTTGCCCTCCTATCTCTCGTAGACAGAGGAAACCGCTCAGGTAAAGTCTCACATATACCGAAAATAGTCTCGTCGAAATTATTAAATGTAATTATCACACATTTAAAAACACTCACGAGAGAGAGATTTTTCTTTTACTAAATTACTATATTCTTGATGCGCGCGAGAAACTTTTTAATTTTTGAGTGAAAAATGAAAAATGATTTTTTTTCACTCAAAACATGACTGCTTTTGCTTTTAATTCATTTTTCTTGTTTTCATGTTGATTTGCGAATATTTCATTTCATTTTCTTCAATATCGTGCGTTACTCAACATTATTATTTTTTGCAATTATTTTGCAAGGGAATGAATACTTTTTTGAATTTTATATTTGGCTTCATTTCACAAAAACAGTTTTAAATTTATAATCTAATTAGTAATTATAAATCGCAATTTATGACTTCGAATCTTGATAAGAATTTCTTAAAAACTTAGCTGTTGTTTTTTTGTCATTTTAGTTGTGGAACTACATGCGAGAAGGATTTTTAAAAATAAAATTTGATGTTCCATCGACTATTTTGCAAACTTCTGTGCAAGATTTTTTTAAAGCTTAAAAGAGAATTTTTCTTTAAATATTTTCTTAGTAGGTTTTTGGTATTTTTAAAAATTTTTGGTCATTTTCCGATCCGATGCGTGAATATTTTTCTTTTTTGATTTTATGCTTGACTACTATTAATTTTTTGTCAAATTAAATTAAATCTTCAATAATCATTTGATGGCTTAGTGCATAAGAATTAAAACTTTTGATTCATACATTATGAAATCGAATCTTGTTAAGAAAAAAAATTTCTCATGAGTCGAACGGTCTCGTTTATTTTTTTGCATTTTTAGTTATAAAGCCTAATACGAGAACAATTTTTGAATTATTTTGTTTTGAGGATAAATATGATTTGATAATGTAAGCTTCTTGCAATTTTTAATCTTTTTATAACCTTTACCATGATTCTAAATCAATAAAATCGACAAGTCATTAAACATTCATGGCATAACTTAATAAATCTTCAAAAAGTAAATTCCGCCATTTGATTGCCTATCAAAAAGTTCTCTTTTCAACTCTCTCATCATCTAATAAAAGTGTCCACCCTTGAACTTCACTCTCTTTCGTTCCACTGTTTTGTTATTTAAAATAATACACGCGGCATGAGTCAAAAACAAAAAAAAAAGATGAAATTTTCTTCTTCTGTTTTTTACTTGAGCTTTCAACATGCCAAATAACATCATCATCATTATTATTATAACGATCATTATGAGCATCATCAATTATAGCCTCATATTATGAGCGAAATTCACTTTCTAAAATAACAAAAATAAAATTTCATATATGCGTGCTGTAATGATCTTTTTTGAGCAGAGTCAGTTGATGAAGATTTTTAATTATAATGTGTAAAAAGGGACTGACTGGAAGGTGTGAGAATAAATTAAAATCATGCTCATTGCAATCAATCATCTTCGTTTCTCAATAATAATAAAAAGAGAGGCAAAAAAATTCTTACCTATCAAAATCAGTGAGTCTGGATGAATCTCGAAAGCCTTTAGCAAATGGATTCGAGTCAATTTTCAATTTGGTTATTAATTGATTCTGATATGCCGTTACAGCGGTGAATACGGTCTCGGGAAACACATAAGTTTTGTGATCCAATTCAGCAAGCTCTTTTGGTGTCGTTGGAATATTTTGTCCTGGCAGTAAACGCACCAAATGAATTCGTGGTTGATATCGATGCATTGAATTGAGCACAATCTGTGAAAGAGAAAAAAGAGAAAAAGTTAGAGATCTAATTTTCATGCTACTACTGCTCATGACCATTATCATCATTTATTCAACTTTAATTTAATTCATTTTTATGTCACTGATGCTTTTTCAGCAAATTCACACGGCGAAATTCATCTCTTCAATTATTCATTTACGAAAGCATGCAAGCAACCAAGGCAGCAGGCGTTGATGTATGATTTTCAATATACACTATACAGTGTATACATAATATAATCAGAAATTCTTATCACAGAAGAAAGTTGCGAGATTGTGAATTGAATTTGAAATTGAGTCACATACGCAGACATTCAGTTAGTTGTGTTAGTTTTAGTTCAACGACATACACACATAGAGTGAGTGAGCATAAAAGGATATTTCATTAAATATTTAGTGAACTGAAGGCAGAGAGATACTCAGGAGAGGTGTCAAAATTTCATTCATACACGACGAAATCCAAAGACGATAACTATCAGCTTGGGAGTTAATATAAGCAAAACCAATAAAGATCTAGGGTTGTACAATAGTTTTTTGCTGTTGAAATTTGAAATTAAACATAAAATTTTCAAATTTCGAAAAAGTCGTTAATTTAAAAACTTGAATTTTAGCATAAAATTTTCAATGTTGCACCACCTTGCAAACAGACAATTCAATAATGTTTCCGTGAATATGTCGATGATTATCTGCCATATATAAGCATGTTGTATGCAAGCAGGTATGTCGTGTGAGGAAGATAATAAAATTCAACTATGGCATATTGTATATTGAAGTCACTTTGCATGGATAATATCAAGAGATAGAAATCATCAATGTAATAATAATAAAATGTATTTTACAGCCAAAAGTTTTATATTCTCTGCATGTATCAACCTCGAGAAGCTTCACGATGATAAGGAGATAAAAAAATCTCATCAAACTTGAAATTTTCCAATAATAACAAAATGGCATGCATGATACTCAACCATCATGTCTAAAGCATAAAAAAAGAGAAGGGAGAAATGTGCAAGCAAGAAAATGTGACGAAAATCGTTCAATAAAATTGCTCCGAGCTGCTTCTCTCCCACTCCATTGCACAACTCACAAATTCACACAAATATATAAATTCTCTCCTCATACAACAACCGATGCTTGCTTTTGCCCTTTTATGCGCATGACATTATTTTTTATGCTCCTCTTCACTCCACAAAAAAAAAAGTTTTTGTGTCTTTGTGTGATAAGCAATTTGCAAAAACATATTTTCATCGCTGATACCGAAAATTTATGTTCCTATTTATTTGTTATGTGATAGAGAAAGGCAATAAATTTTGTTGCTGTTTTTGTTATTATTCTTGCTGCTATATCGTTGAGTTTGTGATGCTTTTTCATTGAGAGAGCTTCTGGTATTGTGCACAAAATCAATAATTCATTTGCAGACAGCAAAATTTTCTTTTTTTTTATTCTCTTCTATGCTAAAAAGCTGTTGTTTTTTATACATAGTTCAATTAGAGATTTAAATTAAATTGATTGGATTTTTTAATTAAATTGTTTGTTTCTCCTTTTACAGCTATTTAAAATTTATTAAAAAATCTTTTGTTTGAAATTCGAAATTGAAGTTTCACTAAATAAGTTGATCAAGAAAATTTTTAACTTTTTCTCTTTTGATTGATTATTATTTAAAGCATTAACAATATTCAAATCAAATTGATTAAATTTTTATAAATCATAAACATCAAACAAACAAAATTTAAATTTGATTCAAAGTTCAAAAATTCAAAAGTTCAAAAATTCAAAAATTCAAAAATTGAATTTTAACGTATTATTATCAAAAAAGTGAATTTGTCAGAAATTTCTTCTTTTAATCCTGAAGAAAGAAAGAAAAAATCGATAATTTGGATGGAAGTAATAAAAATCAACCCTTTATCAGTTTACGGTAAATTAAGCATGCGAAAGGGTCTTCGAAATCTTCATCAATCAACTGTCATCGATTTGGTAGTGAAACATAAGTCAGTTAACTACCTTTGACTAATTTACGACCTTAACGATAACGAGAGCATGCATGAAGTTGATTTTCCTAAAATAATTTTTTTGTACTTCTTTGCATAATTCAGCAGACAAACAAAAGTTTCATTACATTTTTTTTCCTATTCGTTCGTTCACAGTCAGCCGCAGTGTAAAGTCGCTATATACATTTTTTATGTAAGTTATGTATGAATGTGCGCTTTTATGTATTCACATACATTCAATTTTTTATGTTGCCATAGCAGCAGCACTCACCAACTTGATGACTCGGTAGAAAATAAAGAAATTGAAGGGGAGAAAGAGCAGCATAAAAAGGAAAGAAAAGAAATTCTCTCGAATGAACTTTTTCGCCACAAAAATTATAAAAACACACACACATACAGTCACAGAACTGTGAATTGTAATGGAAGATTTTTCTTCAATAAATAAACATTTTTTATTATTTTGGTTTCTTTGCTTCCCTATGAGAGTAAGAAATTTCACTGACTGACTGACGCTTCATGTCTCTCTGTGTGTTAGGGTGTAAAATCACAATTTATCGAAGCAGCAGTGGTGAAAAATGCGAATAAGAGAGAAAAAAAATTATTTTGCATATTTTCGAAATGTTTGCTGCTGGCAGTGTCACGTAATTTTCAGCACCATTCGACATTTTTTCGCCTCTTCTCATTCCTGTAGAAAATTTTCATCCTGACCCCATTTACATTGTAAAAAGTTTTCTTTCGCCATAAATTTGCATGATTTTGCTCATGCTTACTTGCTGCTGTGTATATTTGTGAGCTTTCACAAAATTGTAAGCGATAACACGTGTTGTATACATTGTCGATGTAAATTATGATCACAACACGATGCACAATGTTTTGTGTTAAGAGAATGAGAATTTTGCATTCACTTAACCAACAGCTCTTCTAAATGTGAATGATAATATTTTCATGCAAAAAGAAAATTATCATTATAATAATTTGAGCTAAACAAGCGAGCAAAAATGAGCATTATAGTTGATGAAAGTTAAGAAATAATAAAATGTTTTCTTTTTTTTTGATGTAACGGTTTAAAATTTGAATTTATTTTCGACAATTGATTTTAGAAGCAAACAAATTGAATTCACTTGACAATTTAAATGATTTTCAAAACTTCAAATATTTGTTTGTGACTAAAATCATTTAAATAAGACTGATAATATAAAAAATTCTCGTCTTCAGTTGAATTTAACTCTTTTTGATATTCTTTTAAGCAATTTAAAGTACAAAAGCACGAAACTAAATAAAATTGACAAACCAAAATTTATCTAATGCTTAAACTGCATTATCCTAACTAATTAGATTGTATTAGAAAAATTTAGCTAGTCTATTGAAGTGTACATACTTTTTTTAAAAGTATTTTCAATGTCAAAAAAATAATCAAAAGAAGAATTAGAATAAAATTGATAAATCAAAATAATTAAAATGTTTTAATTTCTTAACGAGACTTGTGAACTAGATTCTTATATGCTTTCTATTTAGAATCAATAGAATAAAAACTCATCATTTCTAAATTTCATTCCACAGACATTTGCTCAAATAAACTTCTATGAAAAATCAAAGATCTTTTTACCCTGGTTTCTTTTAAGGCGAAGACACTGGCTTCTGATTAATTGGCGATTTTTAAGATTATTGCGATTAATAATTAGTCTTCGCTTTGGTTTCTTCAAATATTTTAAGCATTTTTAGCAAAAACATTCAAACATTTTATTATTTCTTAATTTCATTTAAAAAGCCAAAGCAGTATAAGAAGAGAGTGGGAGTTAGAAATGTAATGATGATGATGATAAACATGAAGATTGTGGTTTTTTATTCTTATATAAAAACACACGCGCATTGCAGTATGGTGAAGAAAAGAAAAATGGCTGTTAGAAGAATTTCTGTGAATATATGATAATGCAAAAAAATAAAACCCAGTGTGATTTGAGAAAGAAACGAAAATTTGTTCTTATTCTCATTTGTACACTGGGACAACATTTAGAATTGATATGAAAATTTCACGACATAGATTGCTTGAAGGCAAAAGAAGATGAGAACGCGAAAGAGAGAAAAAGAAGAAGTGAGAGGCAGTAAAAAGGTAGAAGGTAAGGTGAGACAATAACTTTATGTAAATTTTTCTTCTTTTACCGCACAATGTTTTTTTTTTTGCTTGCTAGCAAAGAAGCTAAGAAGCAGTAGCAGCACTGCCAGCAGTATTATATTTTTTAAATGGGCGAAGAGAAATGTCATAAAATGGTAATGGCAGTGCGCACATCGCAGAACGGAGCAAGTAAAACAAAAAAAAA
Organism: Polypedilum pembai; assembly: GCA_014622435.1. Taxonomy (NCBI): domain Eukaryota; kingdom Metazoa; phylum Arthropoda; class Insecta; order Diptera; family Chironomidae; genus Polypedilum; species Polypedilum pembai. The sequence goes on from JACWBX010003698.1 coordinate 62,773, forward strand.
ATGTGTGAAGCAGGGAGGAAGGTGCGATTATACACCGTTTACAAGTTCACTGAACATAATCAACCTTCCAAGTTACTTAACAAATTATCCTAACAGCTAAAAACACACACAAAAATGAGAGGGATGGAAAAAATATAGTGATAAAAGAATTTTGCGTTTTTAGATCAATTTTTACCTGTCCATTTTTATCCATTTCATTATTTGTTAGCTTGACTTTTTCGAACGATATCACTTGCTTTCT
>JACWBX010003699.1:8506-18888 GCA_014622435.1 Polypedilum pembai
AAAAAAAATTGACATTTTGTACAGTGATTACGAAATTTTAGTCTGTAATCCTGAACCAAAATTTCAATGTGGACAAAACTGGAAGACAATTAATAAAAGTGACAGTAAACGGCAGTAAATCAGTTTTTATTGGTCGTAAATGCAGTGTTTCTGACTCAAGTGAAATAATTGCAATTGGAAATTTTGAAAACTCAAGCAATGTTGAATATTTGGTAAAGAATTCATCTTACACCTATAAATGGCAGCCATCAAGAAGTGGTGTGAAAGTTGTCAATGCATTGGAATTACACAAAGAAGGTTATCGACCATTTTATATTGGCATGACTCGTATTGATGATAATGTTGTAGTTGGGAAAGTTCGTCCTGGTGAAGGATTGTTTTTCATCGATCCAATCACTGGCAAGCAGCAGTCAACGAGCTCTTATGAAGTTCTCACTTGCACATCACCTGATGCTAGCAATGGTGTTTATGAAGAAGAAAGCGATGAAGATTGGTATGGTGATCATTGGTGTCCAGCTGGAAAAAAATGGAATATTCATAAAAGCAAATGTGTTTTAATTTGATTGATAAATTATATGAACATAATATTTTGTTATATTTTATAAACGTAATTTACATTCATCAATGAAAACGTGATAAATGATTTTGGTTTTTCAATTTTACGTCAATTCCTTTCTTAAAAACATAAATATATTTAAATAATTTTCGACTTTTCTGACTTTTTTAACATTACGATATTTTCGAAAAAATTTTCGAGCAAATAGTTTTGTCATTTACGAGTTTAAACTTTATTCAAAACTCACGATTTCTTTTCACGTTTTGAAATAAAACTAAATTTATTGAGTTTATTTTCTTAATATTTATGCAATTACAGTAGTTTATAACATTTCAGCAATGAAATATATCCAAATTCTTATATTTTTTATTTTTCGTAAATTATAATTTTAGGCAATTTATAATCGTCTAATATTGCGCTACAAGAAAATGAATCAAAATATTTTTTGAACATTTTTTAATTTTCTGGCCCACTGTGGCAATTTTACGTCAATTCCTTTCTTAAAAGCATAAATATATTTAAATAATTTTCGACTTTTCTGACTTTTTTAACATTACGATATTTTCGAAAAAATTTTCGAGCAAATAGTTTTGTCATTTACGAGTTTAAACTTTATTCAAAACTCACGATTTCTTTTCACGTTTTGAAATAAAACTAAATTTATTGAGTTTATTTTCTTAATATTTATGCAATTACAGTAGTTTATAACATTTCAGCAATGAAATATATCCAAATTCTTATATTTTTTATTTTTCGTAAATTTTTAAAATCATATAAGAAAGTTTCCTTCATTTATTTAAAATTTTCAGTAATAAAATTCAATAAGGCTCAGTCAAATGCATCATGTAAAATAATTTATCAATATGAATGTGGTATGAAATTAACAAAATAAAAGTTGTAAAAAAGTTTATTAATTTTTTTTTAAAACAGGAAACAAATTTTATCGATATAATCTCGATAGTGAGCCAGTAAATTATGGAATTTCAGCAGGCCAATATGCTCCTGGAAAAGAAACTTATATTGGACTTAGTATTTTTGTAGAATTTTCTTATCAAGGTAATCAACTTTAACTTGATCCACCAGGAGTTTTGCTTTATTATACTGCAGGACCACCAGTGCTATCTAATGATACCAGCAAAATTTGGTTTCTTGACAATGATAAAAATCATGAATATACTTGGATCGATTCTCAAAATGCTGAAATTCCACCATTTGCTCTTAAGATTGGAGAAGATCGTACAGGCTTTCCAAAATTAATAGCAAGAGTTAAAAATAAAAATGGTTTTGTGTCAGTTGGTAATGTTGCTCCATTTGCTGGTGAAATGTACTATGCAAGTCAATACGGAAGTACAGAAAATGCAAAAAAAGATTATCAAGTACTGATTTGTAAAAGCAGTGTTCAAAGTATATTATAATGAAAAACTGTATTTATGAAATAAATAAATGTTTATTGTTTAGATGAAACAAAATATTTGACACCATATTACAATTTTCCAAAAAATAATGATATCGGATGCAGTAAGTTTGAGAAGTTTTATAAAGAATTTTAACTTTTATTGTTTAATTAACAGTAAACAATTGGCCGCCATATAAAAATGAAGATGTAATCACAAACGGTATTTCAGCGGGCGAATATGATTGTAATAATACAGCTTATTTAGGGAAAGCTAAAAGCTTCGGAGTTTTCATTCCTGGTAAAATTCAAACAAATGGTCGAAGTGGATTTTATTCAACAAGTAATGGTAATTTCATATACATCAGTAAAGACATTTATTATTTGATAAACAATCCAAATTATTCTTACTATTGGACTACTTTTAATGGAAACATTCTACCAAACAATACTGTTTATGCTCGTAATAAAAAATCTGCATTTAGATATGGAATTGGAAGAATTTCATTGAATGGACATATTGAAATTGGAAAAATAATTAATCCAATTTTGATTGCTTTAAATAAAAATAATGAAGAAGCTTTTAATTATAATTTTGAAGTTTTAGTTTGTGATCCGTGGCCAAAATATCAATGCTGTAAGTCTTAAGTTATTGTAATAATAAAAACTTTATGATTTATATATTTTTGTAGCACAGGATTGGATGAAATTCAATATTAACGACACAAATTCAGGATCTTCATACAATGGTTTTATTCTTCCTTCAATCAATAAGAGCATTTCGTTTTTCATTGGTCGAAGTTGTGATTATGACATCGGAAAAATTCAAATAACTCCTGTCTCAGATGCTGGTTTATATTATGCAAATGAAATCACTGGATAAGAAGTTCTCGACAACTCAAGCAATGTTGAATATTTGGTAAAGAACTCATCTTACACTTACAAATGGCAGCCATCAAGAAGTGGTGTGAAAGTTGACAATGCATTGAAACTGCGAAAAGAAGGTTATCGACCATTTTACATTGGTACGACTCGTATTGATGACAATGTTGTAGTTGGTAAAGTTCGTCCTGGTGAAGGTTTATTTTACGCTGATCCAATCACTGGCAAGCAACAGTCAACGAGCTCTTATGAAATTCTCACTTGCATTTCATCTGATGCTAGCAATGATGTATATGAAGAAGAAAGTGATGAAGACTGGTATGGTGAACACTGGTGTCCAGCAGGAAAAATATGGAAGTTTGATGATGAAAAATGTGTTTAAACTGAAAAATGTTATTTTTTTATTATCTGTAAATAATACACAAAGCATAACATTTTAAATAATTCAATTGAAATTGCAAATTTTTTAGAACATGTTTTTTCACTTTTTATGCGATTCTGAATTTTACTAAAGGACTCTCAAATAAACATTAAGATTAAATTTTGAAATTTTAATTCATAACTTCTTGATTTCAGAAATTATTGAAAACCTTTAAATAACTTTTTGCTGCAAAGCTTGATATCATGAATCAAAAGCTAAATCCGAATTCTCTAGCAATTTTAGTTTTCGAAATTCCAAATTAGCAAAACAGCGAGCCAAAGCGAGCTTTAAGGTTTAATTTCTATACAAAACGCTATAAAAATTATTTATTTATATATACACTCAAAGAAAAATGTTACTAGAAATTAGTAATTTTGTATGGAAAATTTCACTAACGTCTAGTGAATATATGCCTTGCTAAACTTCTAGCGAAATTCACTAGAAGTTAGTAAATTATTCACTAACAATTCAGTGAAAGTCACTAAAAATATGGTAAAATTTTTCTCTAAAAATTTCGCTATATTATTAGTGAAAATTACAAAAAAGTTAGCGAAAAATCACCCATCTAAGTAAAAAATTACTAAGACGTTGTTTAACTTCTTGTGACTTGGTCTTATCCAAGTTACCAAAGTAACTAATTTTTCTTGTGATGAAAATGACAAAATCATTTTATATTGTTGTTAATAATTAAATTAAATTTTTTTAAAGTGAAATAAGAATTTTATATTTTTTATGAATTAAATTATTACATATATTCAAAATTAACTTTAAATAAATTTTTATTTTGGTATTTTTTAAAAAAGATTTTTTGCTAATATGTCAGTGAAATTTACTAAATTCTTAGTAAAAAAATTACTAAATTTCTATCAATATTCACTAATTTTCTAGTAAGGTAAATATTCACAAGATTATTAGTGAAATTCACTAAAAGCTTAGTGAAAAAATAAAATTTTACTATTATTTTAGAAAAATTTACTAATTCTTAGTGAAATCGTTATCATTAAATTTTCTCTAACATTCTAGTAATTTTTTTTTCTTTGAGTGTATTTATCAATCAAGATTAGAATGCTTAAGCGTACATTTTGTGTTATCAACAAATCAAAGTCTAGAATAGATTACAAAAATAAAATGCTTTTACTGTGGGTTTATAAATTTACTTTATTATTTATTGATCAAAATTAAATTCCAATATTTAAAATAATATTTTGTTTAAACAATTAACAAGTAAAAATATTTAAAAAAAGAAATTCAAAAAAACTTTCAATAACAAATTTATAACATTTCAGTGAAGAATGAGCAAGTCTCATTATTCCATTTTCCTTTACCTGAATGTTCAAGGTCTCTGAATTTTTGCTTGCAAACACATTTTGTCTCTTTAAAATTCCAAACTTTTCTTTCTGGACACCAATGACTACCATACCAGTCATCATCACTTTCTTCAACATAAACGCCATTATTTGGATCAGGAGAAGTGCAAGTTAAAACATTATAAGAATTTATAAATCTTTGTTTGCCAGTGATTGGATCGATGAAAAACAATCCTTCACCAGGACGAACTTTGCCAACTACAACATTATCATTGATACGAGTCATACCAATGTAAAATGGCTGATGTCCTTGTTTATGCAGTTCCAGTGCATTTACAACTTTCATACCATTTCTTGATGGTTGCCATTTATAAGTGTAAGATGAGTTCTTCACTAGATATTCAGTTTTATTTGAATTGTCGAATTCAATATTTCCAGTTCTGTCGTCTATATAATATAAACCAGCAGCTGATGAAGGGCTAACTTGGATACGACCCAAATCAAAGTTACAACTTCGACCAATGAAAACTGAAATGGTTTGATTGACAAAACCTGCAAAATATCCATCGAATGTAGAATCTGATTTTGTTTCATTAACGTTAAATGAATTCCAAATTTGAGCTGTAAATATTTAAAATAAATAAAAATAAAATTTTTTGGTAATTTTACTAACCACACTGATATTGTGGAACTGGATCACAAACTAAAATTTCATAGTTTGTAAAATAATCTTCGCCTTGATTTAAATTGCCAAAAATTCCAATTGGATAAGAACTTCTTCCGATTTCTAATTTTCCATCAATTTTAGCTCTTGCGATTGGAACTGCAATAGTTCCAACATCATTTCTTACCATAACAGAATTATCAGGAATTTTAACACCATCATATTCAATCCATTTATAAGTGTAATTTGGATTATCAGCTAAATAATAAGTTCCACTGGTCATATAAACATCTTTGAATTTTTCAGTTGTATAAAAGCCAGCTTTTGGTATGACTTGAATTCGACCAGGATAAAATAGAGCTGTAGGCTTTCCTTTGCCAATGTAAGCTGTATTATTGCAATCATATTCACCAGCTGAAACACCATTTTTGACTGGAGCATCATCATTTTTATAAGGAACCCAGTTATTAACTATTTAAAAATTCAAAACTTATTTTTGGTAAAAATTATAACGAAAATTTGCTTACTGCATCCTACGTCTACATTGGGTTTTGCATTAGGTAAAGCTGGTGTCATTATTTTTGTCTCATCTGCAAAAATTAAAAAATTTTATATTTATCATTATCAAAGTAAAAACTTTCAGGGGAGAACCATCGAGTTTTTAATACAAGTTTTCTATTGAAATACTGACATTATCAAGGGGTAAGATCTTTTGATACTTCAAATAAAAATCGATCATAGTTACCTTAAAAAAATCTAGAAAAATCAAAAATTTGCATGGGAAACATCAAAAAATCAAATTTGATTTTTTGATTTATTGATACTTTTTTGATGAAGTTCGCACCCTTTGGACATTATATTAAGGGAATAAAAGTTAAAAACCTTTTTAAATTATACACTTGAACTTGAAGTTAATGAACACGATTATCGTGTTTATAAAATTCACATAAATATGACATTAGGGAAGTCATTGATTCATGTCATGCCAGTTGGTCATGAACTACTGATTTTTACTGCCATTGACTGATATGTATTGACCCCTGATCAGTAGAAATTCAGAAAAGTTAACAATCATGATCAACGTGTTAGAGCTTTTCAGAAATATTTTTGAATCTTCATTTTAAATATGGTAGCTATTGAAATCATGGTATAATTTGAAAAAAGAACATTGTGGAACAATAATATTTGTGTGAAAAATAATATTTTTTTTAAATGTCTAAACTAACAATTTGTCGAATTTTGAATAAAATAAAGAGAGCGACAAATATATTTGAACATCATCCTGAAACGTTTTTGGCATTCTATGTAATTTTGAATTTTTTTACCAAAATATATAAAATACTGTCCTCAGAACATTACAGACATTAATTCAAAATTATATGAGTACCTAATTTGTAGTCGACAAAATATGAGAGTCCTTTCTATAACATTAAGTTTTCTAGTTGAAGAAAGGTCAAACAGACAGACTTAAGGAATAAAAATATTGTGAGTTTTTTAAAGGTTTCAATTTTAATTTCTTACTTTGCACACTACTTTTGCATGTTAACACTTGATAGTTTGAAGTTGCTCTTTTCCCTTCTTTGTTCTCATCGAGGTAAATAAAAAGAGATTGAAGCGGACTTACTGTTCCAGTATAATACATTCCTTTAGAATTTACTAATCTGCCAGGCATAATTGGAAAACCAACACGATCTTCGCCAACTACTATAGCAAATGGTGGAATTTCACCATCTTTTGAATCTACCCAAGAATATTTATGATTTAAATCATTAAAAAGATACCAAATATTAGTTGTGTCATTTGAAAGATAAACCCTATCATTTGAATCAACAGTCCAAACACCAGGTGGACTAAGTTGTAATTGATTGATGACATATGCTGAGTCTAACCATGAACTAAGTCCGACATAAGCATCTTTGCCTGGTTCATATTCACCAACTAATATACCATAATCAGCTGGCTCTTTGTCAAGGTTATAACGAACAAATCTGTTGGCTAAATAATTTAAATTAAATATTATTTTCTATAAAATATTATTTTATCTATTTTACCACAAGGATATTTGTAAATATCACACGAGTTATTTGATTCAGCTTTAACTGTTTTCACTATCAAATATATAAAATACAATTTTTTTTAAAAAAATCAAAATATTTTATTTACCAGTTATGATAAGAAAAATAATTGTTAAAAGCTTCATAGTCTAAAACAAATTAAAAATTTTAATTTTGATAATTTCCTTATATAACAATTTCAAAACAAGTTGTCACGACCTTTTAAAGCAATAAAGCAAAAATGTTTTTAATGTTAAATAAAAATGAAAACAACGTCGATCTTGATAATTAAATTTTTTTAATTTACACGAAGAATTCAATTGATAAATTTTTATTACATTTTCAATGACAAAATCAAAGGACACGTTTTAAATTTAAAAATAAATTTCCATCTTTCTTTTAAAAAAATAAATTTTGATAATATAAAGCTAAAGAATTATACAAACTACGATATATTTTGATTAAAAATTTCATTTAACTATTTCAAATGAATTTAAAAATATTGAGTAGTACATAATTATGAAAGTTTCAGAAAACTTCTTTTCTATAAACTCGACAGAAACCACAGTTAACAGGCAGCCAGGCTGCCGAAAAATAAAGATTTAGAGTTTTCTCTAAAACCATTTGGAATTAATTTACGAAATTTTAGGGACTGATTGTAAATAACGAGAGATTTTTAATGAGCTATCAATCACATTTTAAAGACTCATAGTTTCGCTATAATTAGAGGCTGCCGGGCTGCCTAAAAATGTATGGGCAGCTCGGCAGCCTGCTAACTCTGTCAGAAACAAAAATTCGATAATTGATGTAGGCTTTGTTCTCATAAAGCAAGTTAAAAAGAATAAAAAATTAGTTTCATCAGATTCATTAAACTTTTTAAAATAATCTTCATATTTTTCTGAAAAAAAATAATCATAATTAGAAATAATAAACACTTCAGTTAAACAGAATTGATCAGCTTTCAGGATCATGTTCTATTGCCTGAAGTGTATGTCAAAATTAACGTTAAAATTTTTTCCTGAAATTTCATTGATATTATTGGACTAGCTCGTAAAATACTTGGAAATTTGAGTATAACTCTCATTATAAATTCAATAGATTTGTGATTTTTAAAAATTTATCCATTTTTGCATGCATACGTAAAATATACTTTATAGCAAATTGAAATTTAAATTTTCTGTTAAAGTAGTGCATCCCATACTCTACATATTTCTACTTTCAAGAAATACTTTTTATATTCTTCAAAAACAGATGTCAATTTCGTTTTAATATAGCATTTTTCAATGCCAATGTAGTTGTTATGACTCACTATTCGCTTATATACTTCGTATCTAGCCAATTTTTCTGAAATAAATTCATTACTTGTAGTAAGAATAAGACATTTATAAAACATCATTAACTCATTAGATAACTAAGAAAACGGACATAAAATGTTAAAATATTTTGTTTTAATTTGTGAGTCAACAAAAATAGGATTCGTAAAAATAGTTAAATAATTTTAAATTCTTAATTATTATAGCATTAGTCCTTTTAGTGACTGCTCATAAAAGTAATGAAAAACATGTGTATGAATGCGGTATGTTCATATAAATATTTTTCAACGAATAATGCTGATTTTACGATTTCAAATAATTTAAAAAAAATTCATTTTATTCTCTAACAGCTAACAAATTTTCTCAATATTTTCTCGACGATGAACCAGCTGAATATGGTTTGTTTGCGGGTTATTATGCACCAGGAAAGAAAGCTTATGTAGGTATTGGCAACTGGCAGTATGCAGCCTTAAATTCTGGTCGACTTCAACTTGATCCACCTGGAATATTACTTCCTGATCTTAGTGGAAAGGGTAATTTTTTGAATGACAGTAATCAAGTGTGGTACTTGAGAAGAAACCGGCATCATGAATATAAATGGGTTGATTCACAAAACGGTGAAGTTGTTCCTTACGCAATTGATTTCAATTCCAAAAATAGTGGTCTTGCGATATATGTTGCAAGAGTTAAAAAGAATGATACAGTCATGATGGGAGTCATAGCACCGTTTGTAGCATTAACATTCTATGTTGATGAAAATGGTGTAAGTAGAACAACGAGAACTGGCTATCAAGTTTTGACTTGTAAAACTAAAAGAAGTAAGTAAGAACATTAATTAAAAAAAATTTAGCTTCACTTACAATATATTTTAGAGGAAGCTGAAATTCCTTTGCCAAAAGTTCCAACACCACCTTCATATATGATAAGCACAGCTCCTACTTGCGGTATGAAACATAACATTATTAAAGTTTAATAAAATAGAAATTCACTTTCTATTCAGTTAACAAATGGCTTCCATACAAAAATGATGATGCACCAGCAAAAAATGGTATTTCAGCTGGACTATTTGACTGTGACAACCGTGCTTATGTAGGTAAAGGTCAATCTTTTGGAATTTATACACCTGGTCGTATTCAAACAACTTCACCAGCTGGATTTCACTATAATTCTGGAGGAAAAGAAAATTTTATGGCTAACGGAAGTTTCTATTTAGCTGATAATCCCAATTATTCGTACTATTGGGTTCCTTATTCTAATATCATTCCACCAAATATTGTTTTAGTTACACAAAATATTGGTAGATTTTCATTGGGAATAACAAGAATTAAACTCAATGGACACATGCTGATTGGAAAACTTTTACCACCTATTGGATCATTTCCTGGAACGGATGGAATGGAAACAAAGTTCTATGACTTTGACATTTTAGTCTGTGACCCATGGCCAAAATACCAATGTACTCAACAATGGAAGAAACTCAGTGCAAATGACTTAAATGTATCAGTTGATGGTTTCAGTGTTGACAGCACATCATTCATTGGTAGAAGCGTAAGAAAATGCATCAATGGATGTGATTATGGTTTGGGTAAAATTCAAGCAGGTTCAAATGGTGTGAATTACTTAGATGATTTGACTGCAACTGCAGTTTTCGACAACTCAGCCAATGTTGAATATTTGGTGAAAAACCCAGCTAACACTTACAAATGGCAGCCATCAAGAAATGGTGTGAAAGTTGCAAATGCATTGGAACTTCACAGAGAAGGCCATCGACCATTTTATATTGGTACGACTC